>CAUYLG010043173.1:0-59819 GCA_963573385.1 Cacajao melanocephalus
CAGTTTCAGGATGAAACTGTTACACCTCAGATGATCAGGAGATTCTCATAAGGTGCATGAAACCCAGATCCCTCCGATGAGCAGTTCACAGTGGGGTTTGCCCTCCTATGAAAATCTAATGCTGCAACTGATCTGACAGGAGATAGAGCTCAGGCAGTAATTCCTGCTCACCTGTGGCTTACTCCTGCTGTGTGGCCTGTATGGCCTGGTTCCTAACAGACCACAGACCAGTACTAGGGGTTGAGAACCCCTGATTTTAACAATATTAACTCTTACAAACCATGAGAATGAGATGTCTTTCCGTTTGTTCATGACTTTTCAGTTTCTTTCATCAGTGTTTTGTAATTTTCCTTGTAGCTATCTTTTAGCTCTAATTAAATTTATTTCTAGGTATTTTCATTTTCTTTTCTCCTTTTTTTTTGTAGTTATTTTGAATGGGTTTGTCTTGATTTCTTTTCAGCTATATTATTATTGGTATGTAGAAATGCTACCTACTTTTGTATGTTGATTTAGCGTCCCGCAACCTTACTAAACCTGTTAATAAGTTCTGAGAGTTTTTTGGAGTCATTTTTTGTTTTTTCTAGATATAGGATTATGTCATCTGCAAAGAACAATTTGACTTTTTCTTTTCCAATTTGTGTGCTTTCTATTTCTTTTTCTTATCTGGTTACTTTAGCTAGGACTTCCAACACTGTGTTGAATAGGAGTGATGAAAATGGGCAGTCTAGTCTTCTAATGCTAGAGAAAGGCTTTCAACTTTTTCCTTTCAGTATGATATTAGCTGTGGAGTTGTCATATGTGGCCTTTTAAATTTTAATTTTCAGTTATGGTCCTTCTATGTCCAGTTTGTTGAGTTTGTTTTTATCATAAAGGGTGTTGACTGTCGTCAAATGATTTTTCTGCATCTACTGAGATGGTTTTTGTTCTTCATTCTGTTGTTATGTCATATTTGATTTGCATATGTTGAATCATCCTTGCATCTCTGAAATAAATCACATTTGATAATGGTACATTATCTTTTTGATGAGCTGTTGGATTTGGTTTGCTTGCATTGGTGAAGATTTTTGCATCTGGGTTCATCAGGAATATTAGACTGTAGCTTTCTTCTTTTGTTGTTGTGTCCTTGTCTGATTTTGGTGTCAAGGTAATCCTAGCCTCATAGATGAATTAATGAGAATTCTCTCCTCTTCAATGTTTTAAAATAGTTTAAAGAGCATTGGTATTAGATTTTCTTTATTCATTTGATAGAATTCCACATTGAATCAATTCAGTACTGGGCACTTATTTGATGGGAGACTTTTTATTACTGATTCAATCTTGCTACTCATTATTGGTCAGTTCAGGTTTTCTATTTCATTCTGATTTAATCTTAGAAGGTTGTATGTTTCTAGAAGTTTATCAATTTTCTCTAGGTCTTCAAGTTTCTTAACATATAGTTGTTCATAATAGTCTGATCTTATGTCTTCTTGTAGAGCAACTGTAATGTCTCTTTTTTCATTTCTGATTTTGTTTATTTTGGATCTTTTCTTGGTTAGTGTAGTTAGTGGTTGATATGGTGTATTAACCTGTTTTCACACTGCTGATAAAAACATACTTGAGACTGCGTAATTTATGAAAAAAAAAGTTTCATGGACCCACAGTTCCATGTGGCTGGGGAGCCCTCACAATCATGGTTGAAGGTGAAAGGAACATCTTACATGGCAGCAGGAAAGAGAAAAATGAGAACCAAGTGAAAGAGGAAACCCCTTATAAAACCACCAGATATTGTGAGACTTATTCACTATCTCAAGAGCGGTAAGGGAGAAACTGCCCCCATGATTTAATTATCTGCCACCGGGTCCCTCCCACAACACGGGAATTATGGGAGCTACAATTCAGGATGAGATTTGGGTGGGAACAGAGCCAAACCCTATTATTCCTCCCCTGGCCCCTCCCAAATCTCATATCCTCACATTTCAAAACCAATCATGCCTTCACAACTGTCCTGCAAAACCTTATTTCAGCATTAACTCAAAAGTTCACAGTCCAAAGTCTCATCTGAGACAAGGCAAGTCCCTTCCACCTATGAGCCTACAAAATAAAACACAGGTTAGTTACTTCTTAGATGCAATAGGGGTACAGGCATTGGATAAATACACCAATTCCAAATGGGAGAAATTGGCCAAAATGAAGGGGCTACAGACCCCATGCAAATCTGAAATCCAGAGTGCAGTCAAATCTTAAAGCTCCAGAATGATCTCCTTTGACTCCACATCTCACATTCAGGTCACACTGATGCAAGAGGTGGGCTCCCATGGCCTTGGGCATCTCTGCCTCTGTGGCTTTGCAGGGCATAGTGCCCCTTCTGCCTGCTTTCACAAGCTGATATTGAGTATCTGTGGCTTTCACAGGTGCCCAGTGCAAGCTGTCAGTGGATCTACCACTCTGGGGTCTGGAGGATGGTGGCCCTCTTCTCACAGCTCCACTAGGCAGTGCCCTAGTGGGGACTTTGTGTGGAGGCTTGCACTCCACATTTTCTTTTCACACTGCCCTAGCAGAGGTTCTCCATGAGGGCTCTGCCTCTGTAGCACAACTCTGTCTGGACATCTAGGTGTTTCCATACATCTGAAATCTAGGTGGAGGTTCCCAAGCCTCAATTCTTGACTTCTGGGCACCCACAGGCTCAACACCATGTGGAAGCTGCCAAGGTTTGGGGCTTGCACCTTTTGGACCCACAGCCTGAGTTGTACCTTGGCCCCTTTTAGCCATAGCTGGAGCAGCTTGGAAGCAGGGCACTAAGTCCCTAGGCTGCACACAGCAGGGGTGCCTGTCCCGGCCCACAAAACCTTTTTCCTCTTAGGCTCCCAGGCCTGTGATGGGAGGGGCTGCCACAAAGGTCTCTGACATGCCCTGGAGACATATTCCTCATTGTCTTTGTGATTAACATTGGGCTCCTTGTTACTTACATAAATTTCTGCAGTAAGCTTGTATTTCTCCCATTTTTTTTTTCTGTTGCATTGTCAGGCTGCAAATTTTTCAAACTTTTATGTTCTCCTTCCTCTTTAACACTTTGCCTCTTAGAAATTTCTTCTGCCAGACACCCTAAGCCATCTCCCTCAAGTTCAAAGTTCCACAGATCTCTTGGGCAGAGGCAAAATGCTGCCATTCCTTTTGCTAAAACATAGCAAGAGTCACCTTTACTCCAGTTCCCATCAAGTTTTTCATTTTCATCTGAGACCACTTCAGCCTGGATTTCATTGCCCATATCATTAACAGCATTTTGGTGAAAGCCATTCTAAAAGTCTCTAGGAAGTTCCAAACTTTCCCACATTTTCCTCTCTTTTTCTGAGCCCTCCAAACTATTCCAACCTTTGCCTATTACCCAGTTACAAAGTTGCATCCACATTTTTGAGTACTTTTATAGCAGTGCCCCACTGCTTGGTACAAATTTACTGTATTAGTCATTTTTCATGCTGCTGATAAAGACATACCCAAGACTGGGTAATTTATGAAGAAAAGTGGTTTATAAAGAAAAGTGGCTGGGGAGGCCTTACAGTCATAGTGGAAGATGAAAGACATGAAAGACACCTCTTACATGGTGGCAGGCAAGAGAAAAATGAGAGCCAAGTGAAAGGAGAAACCCCTTATAAAACCATCAGACCTTGAGACTTATTCACTAACATGAGAAGAGTATGGCAGAAACTGCTCCCATGATTCAATTGTCTCTCAGTGAGTTCCTCCCACAACACATGGGGATTATGGGAGCTACAATTCAAGATAATATTTGGGTGGGGACACATTCATCTTGAATTGTAGCTCCTATAATCCCCAAGTGTTATAGGAGGGACCCAGTAGGAGGTAATTGAACCATGGGGTGGTTACCCCTATGCTGCTGTTCTCATGATAGTGAGTGAGTTCTCACAAGATATGATGGTTTTATAAGAGGTTTTCTCCCCTTTTGCTCGACACTTCTTCCTGCCACCATGTGAAGAAGGATTTGTTTGCTTCCTCTTCTGCCATGATTATAAGTTTCCTTAGGCCTCCTCAGCCATGCTGAACTATGAGTCAATTAAACTTCTTTACTTTACAAATTACTCAGTCTCAGGTAGGTCTTTATTAGCAGTGTAAGAACAGACTAATACAGTGGTTAATCAATTTTGTTTATCTTTTTGAAGAAGGAACTTTTCATTTTGTTGATCCTTTATATTAATTTTTAGTTTCTATTTCAGTTAGTTCTGCTCTGATCTTTGTTGTTTCTTTTGCTAATTTGGGGTTTGGTTTGTTCTTAATTGTACAGTTCCTTGAAGTGGAACTAGATTATTTTATATTAGATTATTTGAAATCTCTCTCTCTTTTTTTTTTGATTTAGGGGCTTATTTCTACAAACTTCTTTCTTAGTACTGCTTTTGCTGTGTCCCATATGTTTTGATGTTATGTTTCCATTTTCATTTGTCTCAAGATTTTTTTTTTCCATGTTACTCATTGACTCAATAGTTTTCAGGAGCAAGTTGTTTAATTTCCATTTATTTGTATACTTTCCAAAGTTCTTCTTGGTGTTGATTTCTAGTTTTATTTGATTGTGGTCTGAGAAGATACTTGATATGACTTTTACATTTTTACATTTGTTGAGACTTGTTTTGTAGCCTCACATAGGTCAGTCTTAAAGAATGTTGCATGAGCTGATGTGAAGAATATGTATTCTGCCATTGTTGGGTAGAATATTCTGTAAATGTCTATTAAGCCCATTTGATCTAAAGTCCAGCTTAAATCCAATGTTTCTTTGTTCATTTTCTGTCTAGATGATTTGTCTAAAGCTGAGAGTAGGGTGTTGAAGTTTGTCATTATTACTGTATTGCAGTCTATCTCTCTCTTTAGATTTAGTAATATTTGCTTTATGAATCTGGGTGTTCCAGTGTTGGGGGCATATATATTTAGAATTGTTATATCCCCTTGCTACTCTAGTCTCTTTATCACATAATGACGTTCATTGTCATGTTTTTTTTACTGTTTTTGACAGAAAGCCTCTTTTATCTGATATAAATATAGCTACTCCTGCTTACTTTTGGTTTCTATTTGCATGGACTATCTCTTTTCATCCCTTTACTTTCCATCTCTATGTGTTTTTACAGGTAATGTACATTTCTTGTAGGCAGTGTATAACTGGATGTTTGTTTTTTTAAAAATTCATTTATCCAGTCTATGTCTTTTAAATAGATAATTTAATTCATTTACATTCAGGATTATTATTGATATGCAAGGGTTGTTTTCTGTTATATTTCTATCATATTGTTGTTTTCTGATTGTTTTAAATAGTCTTCATTTCTTTTTCTTTTTCCTCTTATCAATATTCCTTGTGTTTTAGTGATTTTCTGTGATGGTACCATTTGGGTCTACTGTCTTTCTCACTTGTTTGTTTGCTTTACCAATGAGTTTTATATTTTTGCATCCTTTCATGATGGAAACTGTCATCCTTTTGCTTCAAGGTTTGTAACTCCTATGAGCATTTCTTGTAAGGTCAGTCTAGTGGTGACGAATTCCTTCAGCATTTGCTTATTAGGAATAGATCTCTCTGTCATTTATGAAGAATAATTTTGCTGGATATAGTATACTTGGGTGGCCATTTTTATCTTTCAGCACTTTGAATATATCCTTCTATTCTCTCCTGCCACAAACTCTGTGGTAAATTGAACAGGGGCTCCTTTATATAACGAGACACTTTTTTCTTGGCGGTTTTAGAATGTTCCTTCGTCATTGACTTTAGACAATTTGATTATAATGTGCCATGGAGAATAACCTGTTTCATTTTATCTGTTTGTGGATCACAGGGCCTCCTGTATATAGATGTCTAAATCTCTTGCTAGACTTGGGAAGTTTTCATCTATTATTTTGTTAAATAAGTTTTCCAACCCTTTCATTCTCTCTTTGCCTGGAGATACTGATAATTTGTATATTTGATTGCTTTATGGTGTTCTGTATATCATAATGATTGTTATCATTCTTTTTTCTTTATTTTTGTCTGACTGGGTTATTTCAGAAGACCCATCTTCAAGTTCTGATATTCTTTCTTCTGTTTGATCTAGTCTATTGTTGAACATTTTGAGTATACTTTTTATTTCATTGAGGAAGTTCTTCAGTCCCAGAATTTCTGTTTGGTTCTTTTTGATAGTATTTATTTCTTTGGTAAATTTCTTATTTATATTCTTAATTCCCTTTTCTGATTTATTTGCATTGTTTTTCAGAATTCTCTTGCATCTCACTGAACTTTAGTACCATAATTTTGAATTCTTTTTCTGGGATTTCAAGAATTTATTTTTGTTTGGAATCTATTACTGGAGAATTACTGTATTCTTTTGAAGTCATCATATCTCCCTAATTTTTCATGTCTCCTTTATCCTTACTTTGATATCTGCACATCTGTTATGATAGATATTTCTTTCAATTTTTTGGATCGGCTCCATAGGGGAGGACTTTTTCCTGAAGATATATTAATATTGTTGATTAAGTAGGGTTCTCTGGCTTTGATATTGGGTATATGTAGTAGTGTAGTCTCTGTATGGTTTCTTTGTCTATAATCAGTGTCAGTGGTATCTGTGATTCCCCAGTGATTTAAGTTGTGGTTATTAATGGAGCCTGCAGTGAAGTTTTGCTAGGGACAGGGGTGCCAGGTGGGCCAGTCTTTGGGCCCCAGTTGTGACAGCGATTGGCTGAGTATGCCTGCCATTAGGCACCATTGTATTGTATGCTTGCACTGTGGTTACTTGGATCAGGCAAGCCAATTCTTGGCCCTCCAGGTGGTTGTTCACATGCTGGTAGTGGCAGCAGTGGACCAAATGGGTGAGCAGGTTCTTGGATCTCTACATAACTGGCATGGATTGGGCAATGCCAGTAGAGTGGCACAGTGACCCTCTGGGTCTTGAGCTTTACATGCTGATATTGGCAGTTGCCATGCTACAGGATCACTATCCACAGCCTCAGACACACAGCTCTCAGGTTCACTGCTCTTGGCAGCAGAAGTACTGCAGCACCATGCAGAGAGGGGAGGGACCCAGTCCCTCATGTGCAAACCCAGGCATGAAGGCCACACCACCAGTGGAGGTACAGCCACCACTCATAACCTTAAACAGACGGTACTCTAATTCACCCCCTCAGCCTTCAGTGGCAGCAGTAGTAGCTGTGCCTATTGTGGTGTACAAAGGTGGAGAAAGGATTATGCTCTCTATGGGTGAGCCTGAGCACAGAGGCCACTCCTCTTGGGGGAGATGATCTCACTCTCCACTTGCATGGCTGACCACAGAGTTTGTGCCACAGCTGGGGATGAGGTCACTTCTCACAGCCACTGAGAGGGGGCTCTTAATCTCTGAAAAGTGTGTATTTTGGTTTCATTTGTCCTGGGGCTTCCTTTTCTGTTCAGCATTGTCATTTCCCTGTAGGACAAGTTACTAGGGACCCTGCAGCACCTTTGGGTCCAGCCAGCGCTATGGCACTGTAGCTCTCCAGGTAGACACAGGGAGATGTAATTTGGAGCTCCCAGTATGTAGAGTTTTGTGATCTGTGGTTCCCAGGGCAGGATGCTGCCCCATCACTGCTGTGCTCTCACAGTGACAGCCTGCTGCAGCTGCTTAGGTCTCAGGGAGGTGAGTGACCCAGCATGAGTTCCCTGTCTGGTGCAATGTGGAGTCTCCAAATCACCACCCAAGCTAGTGGCAGGATTTGTGTCAGTAGAGAAGCTCTCCCATGGTTCAGATAGTAGCAGTATATGCTGGGAATGTGCACCTCTAGTCTTCTCTCACTGACCTTTTCTTTGCAATTCCAGACTCACCTGGGGTCCCAGCCAGTTTAGCCAAGCTGGTCTTTTGCTTCCTTTTTCTTTTGTGCTTCAGGTATTTCTCATGACTTATCTGTTGGACTCCCGTGTTCTCTCCTAGATGATCTGTTTGTGGTATGATTACCTATTTGTAATTTTGTTTTTCTTTTCTGGAGAGGGAAGGTGTTTGAAGTCTCTAGTCAGCCTTCTTTAAATAGGCTCTCTTTTCAGATATTCACATATGTCATTACCTGAGAAAATCTTTCCTTGACCTTACAGTCTAAATTAATTACACCTGATTATTTATTCACATAACAAATGTTTATTTAATTTAATATGTAACTCACAGTAACTCACAAGAGCTTAAACTTCACTATGACCTTGTCTATTTTGTTGACTACCATATACATACTCAGCATTTAGCTAATGTTATACATTGATTAATTCAATGAATATTTGTTAAATGAACAAATAATGGAAGCATAGAACTGATAATGCTTTTAATGAAACATTCCATATTTATTTACATATTTTTTTCTTCCATAAAGTGTGGTAGAAAAAAATATATAAAGAGAAGAAAAAAGAGTAATTTAAAAGGTATTCTTGCACTGAGATTTTCCTCTCTTTAAAAGTCCTAAACCTGAAAATTTGGTCCAGAGGAAGTGGCATCAAGCAGTTCTACAAAAGTGGCATCAATTGTTCAGTGTTTGTGGCAAGATTAGAAGTACTTTTTTGCCATCTATGCAAACAGTCCAAGTTTAGAGGGAAAACACAAGGCAAAACAGTAAGAGACATCTGGAAAGTAGGTGAAGGAGTGAGTGTTAGGCAATTTTCTCCTAGCCTTCCCTTCCAGGGAGAAAAGGTAAGCATTGCTGTCATCCTCTGTATTCAGTGCTCTCTGTCTACTTTGCTCAGGACAAGAGCACATTCTACCTCAAAAAAAGTGTTTTACAAAGAAAGATGATGATGCTAACTATGAAACTGATTGATGCTTTTGAAGCTTCCTCATACCCTGTCCTGATAGTTGTGGTTGTTATCTTGAAGTTAAAAAAGTAAATGTATTTGAAGCAATCTTTTCATGTTTTTTTTTTCTTGGAGTGTGTGTGTGTGCATATAACATTGTGGAGTAAGTGAAATTAGTAATATTTCAGCAAACTTGATTTCTAATTATATAAAGCCTAACTCTGAGTTACTCTCTTAGTTTTATTACATAATCTCAAATACATGAATCATTAAGGGGATCCTATTTAAAAAATGGTTTCTAGATATTCAAGAATATTGTACCTCCAATTTCATTTTTTTCCTAAGATACTGAATTTCCTGTTAAATTATACAAACATTTAATAGAGTCATGCATCATCTAACCATAGGAATATATTCTGAGAAATGCATTGTCAGGTGGTTTGTCACTGTACAAACAAAGAATGTACTTCCACAAACCTAACCGATATAGCCTACTACACACCTAGACTATGTGATATAGCCTATTGCTTCTAGACTACAAACCTATAAAGCAAGTTACTGTACTATAGGTAATTGTAACACAGTGGTAAGAATTTGTGTGTCTAAACATACATAAACTTAGAAATGGTACAGTGAAAATACAGTAAAAAGATAAAAGATGGTATATCTGTATAGGGCTCTTATCATGAATGGAGCTTATAAGAGTGGACATTGCTCTGGGTAAGTGAGTGGTAAGTGAATGGTAAAGTCTAGGACACTACTGTACACCACTGTAGACTTTATAAACACTATACACTTAGCCTACACTACGTTTATACAAATTTTTCTTTATTCAATAATAACCTGAGCTTACTATAAACTTTTAATTTTATATACTCTAAAGATTTTTTCACTTTTGTCTCTTGTAATCGTGCTTAGCTTAAAACACAAACACATTACACAACTGTACAAAAATATTTAATCCTTATCCTATGAGCTATTTTCTATTATTATTATAATTTTAAATAACACAAACACACACATTAGCCTAGGCCTACACAGGATCAGGATTATCAATATCACTACCTTCCACCTCCACATCTTGTCCTACTGGAAGGTTTTCAGGGACAATAACATAAATGATGCTGTAATCTCTTATGATAACAATGCCTTCTGCTGGAATACCTCCTGAGGTATTTTACAGTTAACATTAAAAAAAGTAATTATAAAGAGTACACGCTAATTTAACAATAAAAGTATACATAGTAAAATACGTAGACTAGTAGCAGTCATTATCATTATCAAGTATTTTGTGCTGTATATAATTATATGTGTTATACTTTTATACTACTGGCCGCATAGTAGCTTTGTTTACATCAGCATCCCCATAAACATGTGAGCAATGGATTGAGCTATGACATTATGATGGCTATGATGTTTCCAGGTGATAGGAATTTTTCAACAGTATTATAATCTTGTGAGATCATTATCATATATGTGTTCCTTTATTGATAGAAACTTTGTTATGCTGCACATGATCATATTTGGTGTTTGTTTCTAAGAATTCCTGCCATATTCTTTGGCTCAGGGAATGCCTAGAAAGGTACACGTTTCCAAAGGCCTTTTCTCAAGGCAAGACAGCCCACAGTGACCCACTATGCCACTAATATTCACAATTCAGAGGTACACAGAGAAACTAGAGTCAGAAGCCAGGAACTGCCTGTTGGCCACGGGGCAGCAATTTGGTTCCTAGTAGTTTGCTATTTTTCTCAAAATTGGAAGTATATTGAAAAAGAGTCCCCCTTGTAATATGCAGGATGTAAGCTATAGAGTTGAGGCAGGCACAAAATAGAGTAATCTATCAAGCTTCCCACAATTTCTCCCAGACCTGAAAAGGCTGAAAGGAACATGAGATCTTATCACCCTAATTGAGAGGGTAAGACAGCATAAAGAAGCTATTTAATTTGCACAAAGAGAATTATCTAAAATTATATTCATGTGAAATAGCAATGGTGGCTCTAACAGCAAGTTACTTACTGTCTGAGTCCTCTGGAAATAAGCAGAACTTTAAGACAGAGAATTCTTGTCAGTGTGTGTATTTTGCTAATTGACACTAGGAGAATAGCTGGGTAGAAGGTGAAAAGTTGTAGTCTAGCCTACCTGCAAAACATGAGATCTCATGAGAGCCTCATGGTGCCTGCAGTGATATACAGGATGACTCTAAAAGTCACTTTTTGGACTAACTACAGTCTAATTTCCATAGGTATGCTGGTCAAATATATTCAGTTTCCTTGTTTGCTATATAGTGAAGGGAAAGAGGAAAAAAAAATAATTGAAGCCGAATACTACCATCACTTCCTCCTACCTTTATTCCCTTATACCCACACACAGTTTACTGAGGAATCTTAGAATTTGTAAGAGGCTATAGAGATCAGCCCATTTTAATGTTTGTTTTTGTTGATACAGCACAAGTATATGCAGAACTGAATCAATTGACCTAAGGTAACATCATGTGAAAGGGAGGATGCTGTACACAAATAAAAACATTGTGTATATATACACTCATATTTCCTTTAATTTTTTAAACAATGGTGTACTATAAACACTGTCTGCCCCTTGTTTTTTTCACTTACTACATTCTGAATCCATATTAGTGTATGGATATCTTCCTCATTTTTTGGGCAACTATACAGGGTTCCATTATGAGGATGTACCATTGTTTATTTCAGGGATTGACAAATGATAGCCTGAGGACAAATCTAGCCTGACACCTATTTTTTATGAACTTCAAGCTAAGAATGAGTTTTATGTTTCTAAATGATTGAAAGCAAAATTAAAATAATAATAGTATTTTTTAAATGAAAATTATTTAAAAGGCAAATTTCAGTGTTCACAAATAAAGTTTTATTAAAACACAGCCATGCTCATTTGTATTGTCTATGGCAGTTTTTGTGCTACAGTGAGAATGATGAGTAGTTGCAAGGGAGACCATATAGACGATAGAGCCTAAAATATTTGCCATCCAGCCTTTTCCAGAAAAATTTTGCCAACTCTGATTTATTGAGCCCATCTACTATTAACAAATGTTTTGGTTGTTTCCAGTTTACTAGAAATAATAAATAAAGAAAGCTTTAAAATATAGCCTTTGACATCAGTCATTTTGTATTTTTTGGCAGTATGTCTTTACCACAGATGCCTAGAATTGGAAATTGCTGTGTCAAAGGGCAATAATACATAGGTGATTGCAGTAGAATTTGGCAAATTCCTCTCTGTAGGAATTGTATGATTTTTGGCTAGGCTTGGGTAAACAGGGACTCTCACTAACAATGTGTGAGAGTCCCTGTTTACCCAAGCCTAGCCAACATAGCATATTTTCAACTAATTTGTTAATTCAAGTGGTTTTAATACAGTAGAAGATGTCAACAAAATATGTCCAAACAGAAGCTGCAGCTAGGGATCTACTCATTTGCAGATCTGCAGTGTATTATTGGTCAGGTTGTGGTGTGTAAGAGTGTTCAATTTTGAAGGTGCAAATGGAGACTGAAAGCCATCCCTCTTCACCTTATTTTGTGCCCTAATACAGGTCTGCTTACATCACTGGAGGAAAGTGTGCCTTCCCTCATTGGTCCGGCGAGAGAGTTGCCAATTATTAGCCTACTCAGTGGATGTGGCTTTTTGCAGTTTATTGCTACAGGAATGGGGAGATTGGGGAAGTGAGGCAACTTCACAATTTGTGACACATATTGTAGGTAGGTCATTTGAATATAGAACTCAATTCACCCACCTATTTATTTTCCTGCTTTTCCCTAATGTCTATTCTGCAAATCCACACTATCCTCAGCTAGCTTAGTTCTAATCTTCCCAGTGGCGTCTTTTTTAATTATTCCCATTCCACCTATTCATCTTTTATTTTCAAATTTCTATCGTCTTGTCTGTAACTCACAGACTATCACAAAACTAATTCGTTTTCTTGATTGTTTTATCTCATTACCTTTCTTTGTCCCTTTCTTCTTCCCTAAGCCACCCTTCTCTCTACTTCCTATACTTCCTCTCTTACATACTAGAGTCTTAGGTATATAGCAGATGTTTAATATACATGGTGGGTGAGTTAAATGTACCAAATTTTCCAAAAGTGCATCCAGAAGACACTTGGAAATTCCCACTGGATTAACTTGCTGGAGTGGGGTTTTATAACTGAATGGGATCCAATGGGTTCTTCCACCTGATTAGCAGGAACTGATTAGAAGTATTATTAGAAGTAAGTGTGAGTTGTGGTTAAAAAGTGAGGTCAGAGCCATCAGGGCAAATGTAGATATCAGGAGATGGATGAGGAATCAGGAATTGGGGAGTCAGGATGGTTTGATGGTGAAATGTGAAGTGCTACAGAAGATCTGTTTCGAGACAGAGGGGCAACAATGTGAATGTACTGGAATGGTCTCATTGGATTGTGGCTATGTAGCAAGAAGTCAGGACTGGTCTAGTGGGGGTGGGAGTTCAGCAAACATTTTCTGTTAAGATCCAGATAGTAAACTTTTTAGCTTTGCAGGCCATAACATCTGTGTTTCAACAATTTAGGTGTTATTGTATCTCAATAGCAGCCATAGACAATATATAAATAAGTGAGTATGGCTGTGTTATGATAAAACTATTTATGGACAGTAATTTAAATTTCATAAAATTTTCTCACAGAAAATTTTTTTCAATCATTTAAAAGTGTAAAAACCATTTTTATCTCAAAAGCTGTGTAAAAGCACGGCAAGGGACCATAGTTTCAACCCCGGTCTAAAAGCACGGTGCTGATCTATTAAGAAGCTGAGTACTGATTTCTGTCCATGAAACTCTATATGAGAATGTTTGAATTGAGTTGTTTTGAAATAATTTTCTTGTATAAAAACCGATGCTTGGTTATTTTAAAAATAAAATTACTATTACAATTGTTCTGATAAAATAATAACAATAGTGGCAACTGTTTGCTGAGTACCTATTATGTGTCTGAAATTATACATACATTGGTTAGTCCTCACAACCCTATGAAATTTGAAAGATTTTGTAATTTATTTGATGTCACATAGCTAGTTAGTAACCAGTCGAGGATTCGAACACTAAAACAGAGCATCTACACAAACTTATGAATAAATATAGCTTGAAATTGGGTAGAGGCCTATCATTTTAATAGTTATCACCAGCTGAAACACAGGGCACAAGGCAGATTGAGAATCTAAAATCCTGAAATTCGAAATCTGAAGTGCTTTAATATCTGAAGTTTTGAAACAGTCAACATAATGCTCAAAAGAAATGCTCATTGGAGGATTTTGTATTTTCAGATTTGGGATGCTCAGTTGAATACTGCAAATATTTCAGAATCCAAAAAAGTCTGAAATCCAAATGCTTCTTGTCTGAAGCATTTTGGATAAGGGATACTCAACCTGTTTAGCAAATCACACTGTGTTATCATTCATGTTTCACAACTTAAGGCAGATATAAGTGCTGTCTAAAATGCCATTGGTAAGGTGAAATTATGCTAATTTTATTCCATAAAAAGTTTATTAGTTTTGAGTTTCAGATTATGATGTAATTTTGACAATGAGTTACAGCTTCAGTTCTACAAAACTAGTGTTGGGATAGCTCTAAAATATATATTTGAAGTATCTGAAGCTGTGAAATGTCTGTACAGCAGTTATTCATCTATAAAAAAGGGTACAGTGAAGCACACATCAACCTAACACTTATTATCAATGATACAGGAAACTATTCCACATATAATAACTCTGTTTTCCATTCTTATGATTTACATACTGTTCACACATATATTATCATGTTATATATAAGCTGGCACAATCCTAGATGGTTGGAAGGGAAGATACCTTTATCTTTCCTTGCTTTAGAATTGGAACTATAGAATTAGAACTAAAGAATTGGAACTTCCTGCTTTAGAACTGGAACTATAAGGCTCAGTGAAATGAAGTGAGGGATTGAAGATTAAAGAGATGGTCTATAGATTCATGTCTTAAACTAAGGACAGCTTCACAGGCATTGACCTGTGCAGTTGAATAGGGCCCTGAACTTAAAATGCCCTTGTGGTCCGGGTGCAGTGGCTCATGCCTGTAATTTCAGTACTTTGGGAGACCAAGGTGGGTGAATCATGAGGTGAGGAGTTCAAGACCAGCCTGGCCAACATGGTGAAACCCTGTCTCTACTAAAAATACAAAACATTATCTGGGCATGGTGGCAGGCACCTGTAATCCCAGCTACACAGGAGACTGAGGCAGGAGAATTCCTTAAATTCAGGAGGCAGAGGTTGCAGTGAGCCAAGATCGCACCACTACACTCCAGTCAGGGGCAACAGTGTGAAACTCCATCTTAAAAAAAAAAGGAAAAGAAAAGAAAAAAAGGCCCCTGTGCTTGGTTTAATAATCTACTGTCAATATTTTGAAATTTCCCATAACTTATTAACAAGGGGTTCCACATCATCGTTTTGCATTAGGCTGTGAAGATTATGTAGCCAGTCCTACTTTAAACCAAAATCTTATTACCATGTGATCTATATCTTTTTCTTTGTTCTCCAATAATTATTTTTTTTCTTTCCCTTCAGCTTGTACTGTGTCAAAACATTCTCCAAGAATTCTTGCGATGTTTACATATGGGGGTGCCAACCTAGACCATGGCATGTTAATCTATTACCTTCTAGTGTATTCATTGTTAGTAATCTATTAGTATTTAAAATTCTGATGGAAAATGATTTTATACCTAGAATTCTATACTTATACAAAGCATCAAGTGTGAGGGTGGAGAAAAGAAAAACATTTTCAGTCAGGGAAGACTCAGAACATTTGCCTCCAGCAATACCAATGTAAATCAGGAAATAGGAAGGCATGAAATCTAGGAAATCATTGCTGCAACCCAGAAGAGTAGTCAAGGGTAGTCCCAGGATAGCTATGCAGCCCATCTGGAGAGCAGTAGCCCCAAATGAAGCAGAAAGTTGAGACAGAAACTTTCTGTGGTTAGGGGTGGGGAGAGATGGGACTCATTTTATAAATACCTCATATGATAAGACTTCAGAAAAAAAAATTTAGAATGACTTAAAAAAATAATATATAAGAATAAAGTGAAATAAGTACAAATTCCAGAAACAAACCCAAAAAGCTGTGTAAGACAGGAAATGTAACTGTAGTACAACTGGTTGGCTGATGGTCCAACTACTTGACTGCAGTGATATTTATGTATCTTCAAAATATAAATGCTGCTAGGTTACTTAACTGAAAATTATATAACTGTATTGGAAGGAATGGGAGAGAGGTTGTGGTTGTGTTGTAAGAGCTAAATCTCCACGTATTAGAGAAAGACATAAATAGTATCTAACATTGGTAAATCAAGAATGGCAATATAGGTTGCATGTGATGGCTCATGCCTGTAATCCCAGAACTTGGGGGCTGTGGTGGGAAGGATGTTTCAGCTGAGGCTTTGGAGATCAACTTAGGTACCATAGTACGACTTCATCTCTGAAAAAAAAAAAAATTAAAAAAATTAGCCAGGCTTGGCGGTGTGCCTGTGTTCCCAGCTATTTGGTAGGCTGAGGTGTGAGGATTGCTTGAGCCTTGGAGGTTGAGGCTGTAGGGATCTGTGATGGTTCCACTGCATTCCAGCCTGAATGACAGAGCAAGACCCTGTCACACAAAAAAGACTGGCAATAGAAACATGTTATTTATAAATGCAGAAGCTTGTAGTTAAAAAAAAGATTATCTCTAGGGAATAGAATCTGGTGTTAGAGATAAATGGAGAAAGAAATGATAGATATATTCATTATAACTTTTTCAGTACTGTTTGATTTTTATCAGCATATATATTCATCACTTTTATATAAACATGATTTTGAAAACTCTTTTCAATTGATTCTCAGAATTCAAAAGTTTTAAAACCTCTTTTCAGGTATCAAAATGATGAGAATATACAGACGCTGTGCTGTAATCTATTCAGTTTACTTTGATTGATATAGTATAAGCTCCTATTTCTTAAAGTAGCCTATGTAATTTTAGTGTAGGTGTTCTAATTCTCACTTTACTGATGAAGGTGATTTAAAACTTAATTAGCTAACGCCTATAAAGGGATTTCAGGTATTGGATAAATGGCTTAGTCAATGTTAAAGCTATTTTTTCTAATGAGAAATTTTAAGGTATGTTTAGCTATGACTTTTATTTGGTATCACATGACAAGAAAATATAGGAAACTGAACATTAGAATGACCATTGTGCCATTCTATTACAGTCTGTTGTAGTTTTTAAAACTTTAGATACTTTTTAAATCAAAGAACATTTATTTTATACCTCTTAAAGTTCACCAAAATGAAGGAAGAATAAAATATAGAGGGTAAAGTTAAATCAAATTTTAAAAATAACAAAAAGCACCTTCATGTCATTACCTGGTATCAGATGATATTAAATAAAGAGAAAAAGGTTATGATATAAAAATTTAAATCATATTTATAGAGCACCTATTGTAAGTCAGACCTTGTTGCTGGCTTATTTCAAATACAGTTGACTTTGAACAATATGGGTTTGAGCTGTATGGACATGATTATATGTGTTTTCTTTCTCCAACCAAACGCAGACCGAAAATACAGTATTCTCAAGATGCAACCCAAGTATACGGAGGGCTGACTTTTCATATACATAGATTGTACGGAGCTGACTGTGGGACTTGAGCATGCATGGATTTGGTTATACAGGGATTACCCTGGAACTAACAATTGTCCACGTATACAGAGAGATGACTGTACATAATCTCTTCCAAACAATGTCATTTTCATTGTGCAGATAATGAAATGAACTTCAGAAACGTTAAGTGACTTGTTCAAAATTATACAGGTAATGTGATAAACTTATAGCTCAGGCCTGTGCAATCTAACTCAGTGTTGTACCCGGTTCAACATCCTATGAGGTTTTCTGATAAAGCATGTGAAACAAAAATGAAGATAATGAGGGAGATAATACTAACAGGGTACAGTGGCAGTTGTTGTATATTGCTACCAAATTTGAAAGGCTTTGAGTTCACAAGTTGGGACTCAAACTTTCCGATGAACTTGGATTTAGTTAGAAAAAGTAGAGAATGAGGATAAAAAATAATTTGGGGAGATTTAGATATAGGCTGTTGTCGAGTAACAGGGAAAAGAACTTAAACTTCTAGATTGGTGGTTCTCAAAGTGTGGTCCCTGAAGTAGCAGCATCAACATTACCTGAAAGCTTATTAGAAATGCAAATTCTTGGGCCCCAATCTAGATCCAGATTCATGCTTCTCTAATCTTAGTTATATAGGAATTCCATGGGCAGCTAGTTACAAAGATTCCTGGGTCCCACCTTCAGAGATTCTGATTCAGTTGGTGTGAGGTGGGGACTAGAAATTTGTACTTCTAATAAACTCCCAGGTGATGTTGATGCTGCCATTCTGCAGACCACTTTTATAGATCACCATATCCCACAATAGATTATTTTTGTTCAAAGAGTGAGTATATGAATGTGTGAACTTTTCATCAGGACAAGGAATCGGTATAGTGCAGTGGGAATGGAGGATAAGTGAGGAACGACCAGGAAGATAGGCAGAACAAATAGGTCAGTCACAAGGCTTAGTAGTTAGGTTTGTACCTAGAGTGGTTAAAGTTTACATCAAGTACTTATGTTAGGAGATGATCTAGAATTTTTCTTAGCAGGCCTAGTTTTGTTTTACTCATCCTGTCTGAAACATGGCAAGAAAGGGACTCTTTTTATTAGTGATTGCAATGACTTTTATCCAAAAGCCCATGAATCATTGGAGGGAAGAAGCACCAGGGAGCAATTAATTTTTTAAGTTTTAGCGTCATGTTATTATTTTTTATTCCAAGGCAACTCCTGAAATGGGATGTTTAACTGAGACCCTGTCAACATCCTCTAATCTTTCCCTTTCACATCAGGAGTAAGAAGCAGTGCTTGAGGATATATCATTAAAAAAAAGTTCCTTAGTATTAAAAATTCTAACATTAAGACTTAAATCTTAAAAAAAATAAGCATAAAACATATTTTCATCTCAAAAAAAATTCCCACATCCCCTATACCTTTATATCATTTCCAACTTCTTATCCAAATCTGGAAAGAAATGTTGAAGTCATACTTACAGATTCAGTTGAACATAACCCTATTTGGTTTCAAGAACAAAGGTTCAGAAATACATTGTGTAGGTTGTTTGTAATTTGAGGGTCATATTTAACAAAAACTAACACCTCCATACTAGAATTCAGAAATCCATCGAAAATTACTGTGTTTTGTGCTAATAGATATAGGGCAACTTTTTCACTTCTTACAGAGAGAGATCAGAATATTCATTGAATTATAGAGTGGAGAGAAACCCAGGGAGACTCAAACCCTGTTCATTCAGACCAGAGGGTGAAATAAAGGGAAAAAAATGAATTTGATTTTGTGTTCTAGATACTAAAAGCTAAACAAAGATACAAACTCTAAGCCTTTCAATTAGAGAGAATACTGAGGAAGAAAGGACCCACTCTACTGGAGAAATTTATTTTTCAAGTAGTCAAGGATATTAGAAATGTTTCTCTCAAATCTTACATCGAGTTTCTCCAGAAACAGACCCTGAGATAAAGATTCAAGTCCAAGTGGTTTTCCTGAGAGCTGATCTCAGGAAATACCAGTAGAGAAGTGAGGAAGAGAGAGAAGGGAAGGCAGCCAATAAAGAGTGTATCATCATGCAAATTACCAATGAGAATAGAAGGAGCTTCATCCTGCCAGAGAACACTGGAGTCAGTGTAGAACATGTGCCTTGAAATTCTCCCACTAACTCCAACAACCAGTCATTAGTTAGGTGTAGGGTGAGGAGGGTGGGAATTGATTCTCTGGCACTACTGGTCTGCCTTGTGTATGGGCAAAGAGAGTTCCACCCAGGGTCAACTACAGGATTTGTGGGGCTCAGAGCAAAATCAAAATGAGAATGTGAGATCCCTTGTGGAAAAAGGCTTTTGCTAGTGTTTCCTCTCTCTCTCTCTCTCTCTCTCTCTCTCTCTCTCTCTCTCTCTCTCTCTTTCACACACACACACACACACACACACACACACACACACTGTGTGTGTGTGTGTGTGTGTGTGTGTGTGTGTGTGTGTTTGCTCTTTGATGTCATGCTCCCTCTGGCATGGAGATAATTCAGGACAAGTGCAGGTCCTCATAGTTGGCTGGTCCCTGCCCCATTTTGTCCCAAAATTAGGCACATAGGGTATGCTCAACATATGTGCCTGACCCTGACTCTCATCACAACTTGTGCCCAGGCACCCTCTGTGGTAAGAGGGTAGCAGAAGTCACTGGGTCTGCGGCAGGGAAGCAGCAGGAGCAGGGAGTGTGCAGAAGTAGAGGCTCCAAGCCCCCTGTGCGGTTCTATTCTCCCATTGAACTTCTGTTACAGATTCAAAGATAAAGAGTAAGAATTTCAATACAGCAAATGCAGAGAATTAAGCCTCAAGCATGTGGTACCCACTTTTGAGTATGGGGCCCTGGGTGGCTGTACTGGTTATAATACATGAAGTTAGCTCTGGTTCTGCCAGCTAGATAAACCCTTTAGCAAAGAGATGAAGAGCTGGTAGTTGGAGAGTAGAGTGGACTACAGTGGTTAAAGTCCAAGGGGGTATGGATGGGACACAAACAGTGCATGCTAGAGAGTCAGAGATTTAAACTGTAAACACCCATTTCTGTAATTAATTTTACTTTTCAAATGAGATCACAGGAAGTTCTTTAATTGACCCTGAATAAAGTTATTCCAACACTTCTGGATGATCTTTCCTTTTGGCTCATTCCCATACATTAGAGCAGCTGTGGACACAAGTATGGTTTTCCCAAATAGGCTCAATCATGTATTAAGTATTTTTGTTGTGCTCCTAATATGTACCAGACACTGTGCTATGTGCTATAAATACAGTGATGAACAAGACCAAAAAGCTCCCTACTATAATGGTAATTACATTACAAGTTTAACTCAAGGACTCTGCTACTTGTATCTTGCTGAAATTCTCCCCACATCTAGGAAGTAATACTAGTACTTGGAAAGAGAGAGAAGTAATATTGTTATTTCATGTCAGTTGCAGCCTTTAAGAGTTATTCATGAAAATGCAATAGCTACATTCTTGTCTACCTTTTAAATCCACTGAGAATCCTTGCTAAGCTATAACGTCAGTGGAAAGTCCCTTGGGTTAATTACAGATTTTGTAAAAATAATTCTTTCCATTCCTTTTCACAATGATAAACTCAGCAGCATATCATCCAGGATAAATATAAAAGCAGTCATGTTTAGTATACTGTGGTTCCTAATTGTCCTAAGGTTGCTCTAAGGAGCAGTGCTTTGTAATAAGTCATCTGTACTCCCCACCCTAACTCATAGGGTTCAGTTTTTTCTTATGAAAGTGAATGAAAGTGGAAACAGTCTTTCCTTTGGTATTCCACCAGTTATGATCTTAAAACTGCCCCTGAGTATTTGGATCTTAACTTCTCTTCAGTACTCCTTTACAGCATGAAAGTAGCACTGTACTGATGGCTTGCCTCTTTTTCTCTCTTTTTCATTTTATCTTTGGTATGAAGAAGATTTTAAGAAATGACCACACCAATAAGGCTTTCAGAACTGTGCAAAAAAATCACATCATGAAACAAAATAACTCTCACTTTGTTCCTGGAAGAAAATGGCCATTGTTTCTTATCTCTGGGGTAGTTCTTGGGATGATGACTGAAATGGCAAGAATAATTGAGAAAAATACCTATATGCATCACAAAAGCCAAAATGCACCTTTTCTATTATACAAATATCATCAGCTCTTGCTGACAATTGATATGATCCTTACAGAGAAGAGGCATTCATATTCCTAGATATTATATGAAAAGCCTCTTATCTCTCCTTCACCATATTTATAGTGATTTAAAACACCATTTGCAGCATGCATTATGCATACTGTACACATAGGGATGAAATGTATCTTAGAACATACATATTTCAAATGATGCTGTTGGTATACTACTTTATACATCTTATTCTAAAAGATCACAAATAGCTTGCATAAGAAATATTAAAATAAGGAAAATCACATAGAAGTCAATTTGGTTTTCAGCAGTGTTGAAATACATGTTAATGGTGTATGTATATTTTACTGATCAAACCATTTGGAAAGAAAGGTTTTGAACATTTTAAATGCCATTTTGTGTCACTTTAGAACTTGTATTTTCTATATCATAACATAGAAAAATAATTCCAAAACATTCCACTAGCAAAAAGTGGCAATATTGGAGGCAATTTTCAATTTTTTATTTGTAAAATCTCTAACAGCAAAGAAACATAAGAAATTCCAGATGAGCCACACCCTATTTCAGTGAAATAAGTATTAATTTAACTTTAACATCTGTTTATATGGCTCTTTTCCATACTTAGTGCAGAACCTTCAGCTCCAGCCTCCTGCAAACTTGGCCACAGTTATTTCTAAAGATTCCCCCTGGGGAGGTTTTATTGCTATTACCAAGTTTTATCAGCTTTTTTTTTTTTTCTGAGACATAGTCTTGCTATGTCACCCAGACTAGAGTGCAATGACACGATCTCGGCTCACTGCAACCTCCACCTTCCGGGTTCAAGCGATTCTCCTACATCAGCCTCCGGAGTTGTTGGGATTACAAGCATCCGCCACGATGCCCAACTAATTTTTTTTTTTTTGTATTTTTAGTAGAAGCGGGGTTTCACCATGTTGGCCAGGCTGGTCTTGAACTCCTGACCTTGTGATCCACCTGCCTTGGCCTCCCAAAGTGCTGGATTACAGGCGTGAGCCACCACACCTGGCCTTTCCATTTTCTTTATCTCCATTTTCCTTATCTCTAACTCTGACCTGTAGCTGAGGATGTCTGATGTTGAGGGGTTTGTTGTCTACTAGGCTACATGAAGGTACCCCAAAACAGCTGTCTCTGTTTCCCACAAATGTTCTGCTGGTATCTTGCCCTGATAAGCTGCTATGTTAGGAAGGACTCTTATTTTTTCTGGGCATTGCTCTCTCTTGACAGTTATTTCCCTTCTGCTATTAAGTTCTTAATCAAGTGACATGACAGAGTCCTCCAAGAAGTCAAAATTTCTGCTACTAATCAAAAAACTTCTCTTACTCTTGTCATAAGTATATTCTCTATTGAGCTTTCATATTTCCAGTGCTTAAGTCTCAAATCCTGAGTCATCCTTGATTGCCTCATTTCCATCACTCCCTACATCTAATCCATAAGTAAGCACACTTGAATCTACCTTCAAATCTATCCACAATCTGGCCAGTTTTCACCCCATCTACCTCTATCACCTTAATCCAAGTCTCCATCACCACTTCTTACTTGAGCTATTATGAAGAAGAGAATTAAATAATAGCAATAATAGTTTTTAAAAAAACCTTACGATTTGTAGTTGCTATTTAATAAATTTTGCTATGTTGTGTTCTGTTTAATACAAAACCTAATCCCCAGCTCTGCTTAAAATTAACTAACTCCCTGTAAAACCTACTTTATCTATTCTCCCCACATTCTCAGCAAAGTTCCCAGGCATCTGAAGACTCCTGTTTTTCTTGCTGACCAGCTGCAAGTTCACATGGCAAGATAACACCCAAAGAATGTACAATGGGTTTCTCAAAATGCTACTTTTCAAATGTACAGTGCATCACAAGACATGTTACAAATTAATTAGCTGTTCTTTGATCTGGCTTCTTTGAACCTGTTAGCTGCTACATCATCCTGGATGTATAAAAAGTACCCCATTTTCTTTCTCCTTTGCTCAGCCTAGAGATGCTAATCTGCTGAGCCAGTGGCCACCTTAATAAAATCCTCCTGTTTCACCCATTGGTCTCTATGGTCTTCTAAATATTCTGCAACATTTTTTTGGTGAGCCAGCCAGGACTTCTCCTGAATATTCTGCAACAATTATAATGGTTTCCTAACTGATGTCCTTGTTTCCAGCTTTGCCACTAACACAGCAGCCAGAATGATCATTTAAAAACCTAGTTATAATTCTGCTCTAACCAAGTCAATGGTTTCTGTCTTAGAATGAAATTTACCTTGTTTTACACAGCCCTTAGTAATCTGGCTCCTGGCTTCCTAACACCTTTTCTTAACCTCCCCCTTACTCACTCACTCTTTACCTCCAACCTCTGTGTTCATAAAGCCCCCTCACTTTATTTTCTGCTCTATGCAAGTATCACCTTCTCAGAGGGGGCTTTCCTAAACTAACCACCTTACATTAAGAAAACTACCTTTCCCTGGCCAGGTGCGGCAGCTTGCACCTGTAATCTTAACACTTTGGGAAGCTGAGGCCGGCAGATTGTCTGAGCTCAGGAGTTCGAGACCAGCTTGGGCAACACAGTGAAACCCCATCTCTACTAAATACAAAAAAAAAAAAAAAATTAGCTGGGTGTGATGGCATGTGCTGTAGTGCCAGCTACTTGGGAGACTGAGGCAGGAGAATTGCTTTAACCCAGGAGGCAGAGGTTGCAGTGAGCCAAGATTGCAACACTGCACTACAGCCTGGGTGACAGAGCAAGACTCATCTCTAAAAAAAAAAGAAAAAAATAAAAGAAAGAAAGAAAACTTCATTTTCCTGTCCACTATATCCCACTCATGTTCTGGCCCCTTAATTGACTTTTTCATCACAGTACTTTTTGCCATCTGATATATCAAATATTTATTTGATATATTTGTTTATGATCTGTCAGTCCAATCAGAATGTCAATTCCATGAAAGTAGCAGTGTCGTTTGTTTTGCTCATTACTCTATCCCTAGAACTTGGCAAATAGGTGCTTAATAAATTTGTTGACTGAAGGAATGGGTGTTTCACCCTCCTATGAGAAGGTTGGCTACCAGGACAAAATTTGGCATTTCTGGATCTTTGGTTAAATATTATAATAATAGCATTGTATCCTAATGTCTTAGTTCATTTTGTGTTGCTGTAAAGGAATACCAGAGACTGGGTAATTTATTTTAAAAAAAATAGTTTTATGGCCAGGTGCGGTGGCTAACACCTGTAATTCCAGACTTTGGGAGGCCAAGGCAGGTGGAACATGAGGTCAGGAGTTCAAGACCAACCTGTTCAAGATGGTGAAATCCCCTCTCTACTAAAAACTCAAAAATTAGCTGCCTGTAATCCCAGCTACTCTGGAGGCTGAGGCAGGAGAATTGCTCGACCCGGGAGGTTGCAGTGAGCCAAGATTGTGCCACTGCACTCCAGCATGGGTGACAGAGCAAGACTCCATATTGAAAAAAAAGGAAAAGGTTTATTTAGTTCATTATTCGGATAGTTGAAAAGATAATGATTGGGCATCTGTATCTAGTGAGGGCCTCAGGCTGCTTTTACTCATGCAGAAGGTGGAGGAGGGCTGGCTTGTGCAGAAATCACATGTTGAGAAAGGAGGAAAAAGAAAGAAGGGGAGGTGCCAAGCACTTTTGACCCCAGGTGTTTGGGTCATGAGAGCCAGCCCATGACCCAAACACCTCCCATTAGACCCCACCTCCAACCCTGGGAATCAAATTCCTACTTGAAATTTGGAGGGGACAAACATCCAAACCATAGCACCCACTATTACTGCAAGCTATTATAGCCAACAATAATGTTGATTAAGAAATGTGATTGAAAAAAAAATATATATATATATATATATATATATATATATATATATATGGTACTAAATGAATATCTTCAAATATTTGGCTACCTTTTAGAGAAAGTATGGCTATCAGTCTGGGTAGTTATAATGATAATATCTTAGATATGTGATAGCTATATTATATGCATCATACAGTTCATACAGAGGACAATTTTTAGCTATTATTTTTGATGCAATAATATCTAAAGTTTTTCTCAAAAGTTACATTTTATATATATTTTCTTTCAAAGTTAAAGGAAAATAAAGAATATATACTAAAGAGGAAGAGATCTTAAAAAAGAAAATTTCTTAGCCTATGTATAAGCTTAAAAAAGAAAACATTTTGTAAATGAGCAGTGAACAGAGAAAATGCACTGAGCTCTCTGCTATGTTTTCCTTCTTCTATACTCTATTACCATTAATACTTTGCTCTGGTTACCAAAGGTGTGGGGGTTTCTCCCACACCAATCAATTCTGACACTAACTCAGCGTCTTACAATTCAGTTCAATTCTGACACTGACTGTAGTTAGCCCAGACCCCACTGGTTAAGGGCTGAGTCCCATAAGACTGCTCCATACTTAAGATGCCTTTCACAAATAACTAGGTTCACAGGTTACCCACAACTTCTGAGTTGGCTACAAATGAGAGGTTCCCACAACCCCCTTTTCAGATTCAATGATTTATTCAAATGGCTTACAGATCTTGGGAAAACACTTTACTTATTTTTACCTGTTTATTATAAAAAGATGCAACTCTGGAACAGCCAGATGGAAGAGATGTATGGGGCAAGGTATGGTAAAAAGAGTGGGAAGCTCAGTACTTCCAAGTATTCACCAACCCGGAAGCTCTCCAAACCCTGTCCTTTCGGGTTTTGTGGATTTTGTTATGTAGTCATGAATGACTGAATCACTAGTTATTGCTGATCCATTCAATCTTCAGCTCTTCAGCTCTACCCAGAGGTGGAATAACATATTCTGGGGTTGAAAGGTCCAACCCTCTAATGATTGGTTCCCCTTGCAATCAGCCTCCATCTGGGGGCTATCCAGGACCCTACATCTATCAGTCATCTCGTTATTCCAAGACTCCAAGGAGTTTAACAGCTGTGTGCTAGAAAACAGGAACAGAGACCATATATATATATTTCTTATTATATCACAATATCACAGACAAAAAGTTCTTTGTTCATAGCTCATACTGATTTATGTAAGTGGGAATGTGTTTTCCTGGCTTTGTCTTCAAATGTCTTTCTCCTTTCTAATGAAAATTATAATTTATTTTCTTTATAAATTGACAGTGCATTTAAAATCCTTCTTCAGAACAGTGTAATTTAAAATGAGGCTATTTGAAAATGGGCCATCATTTATGTGCAAGAAGCTTGATTAGGCCTAAAAAACCATCCAAATACATATTTTGAAAGTTGTATAAAAGTGCTGTTAATATCCTCAGTAAGTCTAATCAGTTTTCCAATCTATAATTGGCTTCCTTAATCTCTGGACAATATTACTAGCCTCT
Source organism: Cacajao melanocephalus (assembly GCA_963573385.1). Lineage (NCBI taxonomy): Eukaryota > Metazoa > Chordata > Mammalia > Primates > Pitheciidae > Cacajao > Cacajao melanocephalus. The sequence continues at coordinate 26,899 of CAUYLG010043173.1, forward strand.
GAGAACTCTGTAGACCAACAAGGAAAATCTGAGAAGCATGGATAAACATGTAGGAAAAAGAAACAAAGAAATTTGAGTATAAAATAGATAGTAGTCTGTTCCACTATGTTAAATAGCATTTATAACATGTTTCAAGTTCTCAGAGGTTTCATGCCTGGGAAAACTAGGAAGGTGAGAAAAATGAAATTTGAGTGGAAAATGATCTTTTGAAACACAGAATAACAGTATAAAAACCTTTAGGCCAGGGGAAAAAGTTCTCTGAAATTTCAATTCAAGTTCTTGCATTAGACAACCTCCTTAAACAAGCATTCTCTGTCATTACCACAGTATCCTTTCTGTAGTGCTATGATTATGGAGAATGCCATAATTAGAATCTTCAATAGCAAAAGAAAATTACTGTAATACTATTGCAATAATTTTCACCTGAAAAAAAAACTTGCCATCTTTTATCTGAAATAATGTAATGCTTAAAGGCTGCTGAATTGCAATTCTTTTGGTTAATCTTTATATTCCAGGCTAAATGATTAATCCATCAAGGCGGAAGAATACGTTTTCAGGTGTTTTGATAAGGAATTCGTTTTTATCAATGGCCTAGATTTTCCCCATTTTCCAATAAAGGTCATTAGATTAGAATGGTTTAAAGGTGTGGTTCTTAAACTGTAATGCATCTGAGTCATCTGGAAGGCTTGTTAAAATTGCTGGGCCCTGCTCTCAGAATTTTTGATTCAGTAGGTTTAGAGTGGAGACTAAAAATTTGTCTTGACAATAATCTTCTAAGTGGTCCTTACGCTGCTGGTCTGCGAATTGTGTTTGAGCACACTAAACCACTAGTTTAAATTAGGCAAGTAGTTATCCCACAAATAACTTATTTTAAAATTTATGTTCTCTTCCTTTATTGAAAGATATTATTGATCATCTAAGAAAAAATGTTTAAAATAGATTGTTCAGATATGGTTTTAAAAATACACTGAGTTCTCTGCTGTGTCTTTTCAAATGCTACTTGGGGATAGTCTACAACACATAGTCTCAAGATTGGAGGCCTATGCAAAATGTGAAGTTCTACCCATAGAAGAACATCTATATAGTTAAAGTTATTGGCCCATTACTTCTTTCTCTTTTAACAATCAAACTAATTAGGAGAAGAATGGATCATGTTAAAATATAATAAAAATTGTCAAGTTTTGATTGTATTCATTGATTGTCAGGTTAACACTTTATTGACACTCCACCAATTTCTGGAACTCTTTATAAGTGGACTGAACCTTCTTTACTTTGAAAGAGTCCTTCATCTGGGCTGTGCTTTTTCATATCTCCCTTGCCTGAAAAACATTAGTATGATTAGATGTGCAATGCTAAGCTAGTAAGATATGATTCACAATAGATAGATTCCTATTTGTAAATAAATTCATCACACTTCGACTATCTTTTGATTTAATTTAATATTCAGTTGAAAGTTATGGAAGTTGCAGTTGAAATAAAGATGAGAAACAAAAGAGTAGAAAATTCACTTCCAGGGTCATGGCAATAAAAAAGAAATTATTGTCTCAACAGATTTTTCTTTTATTTGGCCTAATTGCATTTGTCTCTTTGTACATTGCTATTTTTAAGTTTTATGTTAGAAACTGGTTTCTATTGCTCATTTTTCCACATATTATCTTCACAAATATGCCTAATATGTTGAATTCTGCTCTCAGCCTGTCTCTCTCCAGAAAACACCAGAGTTTCTCTTGTCTAGAGGAGACTGGCAGCATCTCCTTGGACATATCGCCAACAAGGTGACATGCAATCGATAACCTGTCATCTTCCTTCACAGCTGCAGAGTGACTTTTGTTATTTTCACCTTTCCTCATAGCATAGGTATTTTATGTTAAGTAGCCTTTTTCGGCTTCTGAGTTTACAGAGATATTTCTGATTTATAAAGCAATGCATATCCTTTTAAGTGTATCTTTTCTAAATAATATAAATACAAATTTCCATGAATAAAATAGTCCGATGAAAATTCAAATGTAATATTACTAAAAATATCATATATAAATATTATAAATAAGTTTGACATTGAACTTTGGAACATATGCCTTTGCACACCATTAGAGTAACTTAGCACACTTTTAGAAAAGATGCTATTCTTTCCTTCCTGCCCCTACCTTCCATATCTTAAAGAACTTGTCCATTTCACATTCTCAGAGATCACATTCCTTCAATGTCTGTGAACTGGAAAAAATGGACATGTGAGTCTAACTCTCTGATGAAGCTAACTGATATTAGGAGACAATCTGGGATTTAAAACGTGATTTAGATATTTTATTTTAGTAAAATAAGGATTCATGTTTTATGGCTTCTCTCACTCTATAATGTTTACAAGTAAAACTGCGAGTCAAGATATGAAGTTGTAAATTTCTTATTTGGAATTAAAGTAAGAAAAATTTTGTGACCCTAAACTAACACTCCTTCAATAAATACAAATTTAAAGCAGGATGAATGGTGCTTATATAAGGTACTGCAATGAAAATTACAAACAAAAGATGATTTAGGAAATGTCTTACCTCATTATTTAAATAAGATATTGTTGAGAAAATTCTAAATAGCTTTTTGGATAAATTATCATTCCTTTCCATAAGTGCATTTGAGTAAAAACATAACTATTACAATAATAGTTTAAACATAGCTATTACGTGTTTAAAACATGTAATTGTTTGTATATTTTGTATTAAATAAACTTCATAAAGGTCATATACATCTCATTCAATACAAGCCTAAAGTCTTTCAAGTGCAGGGTGGGATGTCATCTCAGTTAATTCATTGTCATTTTTAAAATTTATTCTAAATAGTGACATGGGTTTCCTATTTAATAAGATGTGACTAACTAAAGCTGAAGGTAGATGATAGATTTTCTTTCCAGATATTCATTTTTTCACATTTGCTCCCCAATGGTGATCATCTAAATAATCTATTGTGCATCAATGCCTGAATACTTACCTAGAGAATACCTCAGAAAAGTTATTTTTAGTAGTGTAGCTAATTAATTTTTAAAATAGTTTTGATATTCCTGAGCTATCAAAATAGAAAAAAAATATTACATTGGCTTCCATTTCATTTAGTTTTTAAACCTTTGTTTAAAATTTTTTGAGATATATGTATATACAGAAAAGTATATAAAACCTATCTGTAAGGCTTAAATAATAAAATAAATATCTCTGTACCCTTCACCCAGGGTTAAGAAACAGGATATAACCAGCACCTTGAAGACACCTTACCAATTGCATCTCTCAAACTCTCCCAGAGATTAACCTTGATCTTACAATTTTATTCTCCTTGCTTTTCTTTGTAATTTTGCCATCTAGATATCTATCCTTAAATACTTTTATATTTTTTATTCTACATTTTATTGTCTTATTATTACATTTAAAATTTTTAAACTTTATGTAAATTGAATTCTACTGTATGAATTTTTGCGATTTCAGCAAGATGGTTTTGAGATTCACTCATATTGATGAGTATAGGTTGAATTAATTCATTTCAGTCACAATGTTTTATTGTATAAATATTTTACAATATTTATTCATTATATTATTGATGAACGTTTGGGTTGCTTTCAGTTTTGCTATTATTGATAATGTTCATGGACATTCTTAGATATTAGCCCAGCAGAGGGATTACTTAGTTCTATCAAAAAAAACTTATTTTATCATCAAGAAAATCTTTGCACGTAGTAGGCCCTGAGAAATGCTTGAACGAATTAATTTCAATAATTTGACAGTAGATTAAAGTCTCTTTAACATTCCCTATCAAATATGTACTGGGGAACAAATACGTAAGATATATTTGGAGATAGAATGCAAGGTAAAGACTTAGTAATTGCTTAATTTGATTTACATGTTGCATAAGGAACTAAACCCTTGTTGAAGAAAACACAGCACAACTAGAAAGGAGTTAACTCATTGTCCTTAAATGTGTTCATGCTAGACCACCAAGCAAGAACACATTTGCCCAGCTAAGCTCTTTTAAAGCCTTTAGGGGCAAGGACAGACAGAGACAAGCACAATAAGTCAAATATTTGCCCAGGTGGCTTTTCCTGTCATGTTGGTCTTTATATAGGTGGCAGTAAATTTTCCCTTCAGGAGTCTTCATGGTCCTTCTATTACCATTCATTGCATTCCAATTCCCATCAAAAAGCACTTATTAAGTGCTTAGTTATTCATTGTATTACAAATGAAATCATGGCTACAAAGTGGATTAGTATTCTTTGTTGCTGAAGAAAGCTGCATAACTTTGTTTAACCTCTATCTTATGTTAAAACTCAGTTGTACTATCAATTCTTCCCACACAGTTTGAATGATTTAAATGATACGTAAAAGCCTACACATTTGGAACATAAGGCTAACTATGATGACGTACCTGTAGTCACTTGCAGCCCCAGGGAGACTAGAGTTTAGTCACAATCTCCCTCTGGCAGGAAATGTTAAGAAATCAAGTACTTCCAGCCTTGTAATTAAGCTTTTCTGAGTTCTTGTGGAAGGGATGTTGATTAAGACACAGTTTTCTGGATTCCATGTTTGCTTACCCTGACATTAGTTACCTATCTGATTTTTTCTTACCTGAATTCCTGCCTTCCAAAGTTTAGCTTATTTAATTTCTTAATAATTCTAATTCTTTATTTCCCAAATGATCATTGTAGATGTAATTGGAGGTGTCCTGACTTACAGCTGGGGTGTGAATAACTGCCCCCGGCAGTGAATAGCATTTCCAAGAGTATATTTGACTTTACCAATTTATATTAGGAGAACAAGAAATGCAATCTCTCTCCATGACACTCACTTAACCTTCCTTTTATATTCCAAGGGCTGGGCCTATTTTTGTCTTATTGCTAGCTCTACTGCTTTTATTTTTCATGCAATTAAAATGCCCCAAACAATTCCTATTGTTAAAGTTCTCCTTTAAATCTAATATGCAGTGACTCCTAGCTCAAGAGTAATAGGACCCCTCTGATAAACAGCTGCCATCTGCTATTTTTTCTCTTTTTTGTAATATCTACTTGCCAAGGCATTAAATACACCATGAAGTCCAATGCAAATGTTTTCTATTATAGTATTTTCTTTAGTAATATTTTATGTTAGAAAAATGAGAAGTAATATATGTGCGACCCCCTTTGTCGACCCCTCCCTAGTTATCCGGTCCCAAGAAGCACACTGGAAGACGAAGGCCGAGTTCAGGTTTATTAAGACCTCCGGGCAGCCCGGAGGGAAGAGGAGGAAAGGGCTGCACCCAGCGGCTGGGGCTGAGCACTTTTATAGGGGTGGGGAGGTTTTTAGCTGAGGTGGCGGTAGATGATTGGTAAGTGACTAGGAGGGGTGGAGAGGAGCACTGTGTTACAAGGTGATTGGCCCAGTCTTGGCGGGCTAAGGCTGAGCTGTGATTGGCTGCTCAGTGTTACTAGGCAGACTGGTGTTACGCGGCCTCCCGGATGCGGGAGTTAAGATGGAGGGGTGGGAGTTTTCTACCAAACAATATATAATTACCCTGCTAGAGTGTGAATTTGGGTTCATCACCTGATAGAGTTGCCAGAAAAAGGATGCCCAGTTAAGCATGAATTTTAGATAAACAACAAATAATTTTTTAGTATAAGTATGTCCCATGTAAAGTTTGAGACATACTTACACTAAAAAAATTATTCATAATTTATCTAAAATTTAGATTTAACTGAGCATTTTGTATTTTAATTTGCCAAATCTGGCAATCCTACCTCTTGAGCTGGAGGACTTCGCAAATGCCAGTAAATATTGGTTGCTCTTAAAAACCACTACCTTCTCCAATATCATCCATCCGTGTACTTCCTTATAAAATTTAGTTTTAGCAAATAACCCAGCTAAGTCAGTTTAACAAGAACCCCTCCCCACCCAATATCTGATTATCCTCAATATCTGATTGGGTTCCTCATCCTCCACTGTTCCCTAAGTGGCAATTGATCACTTCAGCCTGTCTTGAGCTAGAATCCTATTAGGTCAGTTTAGCCAGAATCTCTCTAAGCCCTGGATGTTTCCTCTTGATAATTTTCTGTCAACTGATTACCACCTTGCTCCTTTGCTATAAACTCCCACTTGCCAGTGCTGTACTCAAGAGTTGTGCCCTATTTCTCTCTTTCACTGCAAGATTCCGTTGCAGTGGCCTCTATACCTATTATGATTGTCTTGAATAAAGTCTTCCTTACTGTTCTTTAACAAGTATTATTAAATAAGTTTAATAAGTTTTAGCAATGTGCTGTAGGATGAGGCCTATGATGATGAACTTTAAAATCCAGTAATTTTTTATCAACCATTGCAGATCACTGCCAGTGATCCTTCAAGATTTCTGAGAAGGATAACCTTTCTCCCTAACACCCTCCTCAGTACACTCTGAGGGCAATGGTGTTCCATAATGAAATTCTCCTGAAGTCCCAATATTCTAGCTCTTTAGATTTATGCACATAGTTACTTCAGGAAGACATAAGGCTGGCTGTGGAAAGACTGGGATAGGCCTGGGCCACCTCACCTATGCGGAACCACTCTTCTCCCAACAGTCATGTGGCTTGGACTTAGTTTTTTTGGCCCTCATGGTAACCAAATTTCTGTGGCTTCTTTGCCTTTCGTTGTCACTGAATCTCTGTGGGGTTATCCTAATCTAAAAAATTTTAATAATCTTTAGTTTTGGGGGAAACGTGGCTTAAGCTCCTACACTTTGACATATCTCAGGAAGCCACTAATCTCAATGCAATATGTTTCCTTCAAGCAATCTCAAAGATATGGATAGTACTAGTAGTTTCTCTTGAAAAATGAAGGAAGGAAAGAAGGAAGGAAAAGGATGGGAAAGGAAAGAGGGAAAGAGGAAAGAGGGAAGGAGAAGGAGGGAAGGAGAGAGCAAAAGAGAGAGGAAGAGAGAAATGGGGAGAAAGAGAGAGGGATGGAAACTTCCACCTCTGAGCATACCAAAAAAGAAAGAAAGAAAAACATATTTGAAGTTCTATTTCAATGGAAACAGTTAAATTAATATTAAACACAATTTATTACTTAATAAATAATTGGATAAAATGAAGTGACAATGATTCCCAAATCTAGCAGTGATTACTATTACTATAAGGTCTTTAGTCTTTCAAAAATTTTTCTACGAATGTTTGTGTGAGTATATGTGTGTATTTTTCTGTGGAAGTGTCTATATACTCAAACAATTGGATTCATACACTACAGACTATTTTCAAATACATTATATATATATTTACTTAATAATATGTTATCAATATTTTTCCCATATCATTATACATCTAAAATATCATTGTAGTAACTATGGAATATTTCACTGATTGTAATGCTTAATGAATTTATAGATTGGATTCTTAGAAAAAAATACCTATTTTGTACCTTTATTTCCAATTAACAACTTGTAGCTAAATTTTTGCACATATCTTTATTTTCTTAGTATAAATTATCAGTTGTAGAGTTTCTGAAACTGGGTAAAGGCTATTTTTCATATATATATATATATATATATATACACACACACACACACATATATATAGATGTTTAATTTTATTTTGAAATGCTTTTAGATTTAGAGAAGAGTTGCAGAGAGAGTGCAGTTTCTCTATATGCTACATCCAGTTTCCACTAATGATTAACATCTTACCCTTAGTACATTTATCAGTACTAGAAAATTAACACTGATAATACTCTTAATTGAGCCACAACTAGTAGTATTAGAAGACTAATGTCTTTTTTGTCTGTCAAGAATCCAATCCATAAAAGCATGTTGCATTTAGTGGTCATGTCTTTTTAATCTTTTTCAAATTGTTTTTCATGACCTTGATACTTTTGACAAGTACCAGTTAGCTAATTGGTAGAATATCCCTCAATTTGAATTTGTTTGATTTTTTTCATTATTAAGTTGGAAACATGAACATGTTGTTTAAAGGGTTTTGACATATACATTAGAAGCCATCTCACCCAATATAAGTGATAGGTTAAAGAAGTTGTTTAGAGCAGGAGATCTTTTTAGATGATATATACCTCATATATTTTATTTGCTCTATATGCCGTCACTTGCCAATATTTTTATGTTGGGCCAATATTTTGTTTGTTTTTGTTATTAGTAAATGCTACTGCTTGGTATTCTAAATCATATACCTTTCATAAATCACAAGTAGAATGAATAAATAATCCCTGATTCTAGTTTCAATTTGTTTAAAATGGAGAGAGAACTTAAAGCACTTGAAATTCAAGGTTTTTACAATTTTGTTTTGAACTTGACTCACCCATATCTGACAGCTTTCTTTGTTTTTCTTTTGAAATGCATATTCATTGAGTGTTTTCAAAGCACTTAATTTCCATTGGAAAAAAAATCACTTTTAATCTCATCATACTGTGTAATATTATATAAGCATTATAATAAAAAATACAACTGAAATGCAAAACTGACTCTTGGTAGATAAATTCCTTTAGTCATTAACCATTGAGAAAGCAGCAGTGCTTAGGCGAACTTGAGAGAAGCCTCCTAGCTTCAAGTGTTGTGCATGCAGAGTACTTGGTGCTTTGTAGAGGGAATGAGTTCTGGTTAATCTAGAAAGCTGTTTAAGAAGAGGTCAGTTAAGAGAGCTGCTGATGTATTTCCAGTTGTCCACCAGTGTAGTTGTGACCTATTTATGTTCCTGACTACATGGTAGGAGAATTTCTGTTCCTCTATCTTTGGTAACAATGAATAAGAGTATATCAAACTTGTAGTATTTCAAAATAGATTATATAGAAATAATTTATGTTAATAGAAAATTATTTTTTGGTGATGACTAAAAAGACTGATTCTCTTGGTCATTTTGCTATTAATCATCTCTATTTCTCTATTTGTTTCTGATCTTAATGTGTTTTTACACAGATAGCAACCAAATTCTCTGACCTGCTTTTATTTCAAAGTTTCTGGATGGTGACCTGCTGCAATACCTGGTAACAATTGTTCTATTAACTGTTGTATTATGAATTTGGGACAGAATTATGTTTCTTTGAATCACTCTCTGTCTAGAGACTGCCAGTGTGAACATTATAAGTATCTTCTGTATTTAAAAATCCAGCTAGGAAAAGAAAAGAATCATTCACCAACAAAGGGGGGATTTAACACAGGGATTAGAAACAACATGTCCAGATAAGCCGTGCTACTTGCATTTATTTCATCTGTCACATCTCTACATATAGTCCTACTACTCTTCTTTTGCTGGCCTTCCTACTGTTCTTATAACGTACTGGGCACATTCCCATCCTGGGTCTTTCTGCCGGCTGTTCCCTTTGCTGGAAACATTGTTTTCCCAGTTATCTGCATGGCTAGTTCCCTTACCTCTTCCAAGTCTGTTCAAATGACACATTTGCACAGAAGTCTACACTGATTACTTACTTAAAACTTACCACTCCGAACACTTTCGACTACCCTGACTTGTTCTTTATTTTTATAGCACTACTTTCCTCATATTATACCATTTACCTTTTAGTCATATATATTAGTTTTTTTTAAATTATGAATGCATAGTAGATGCATATATCTATGGAATACATGAGATATTTTGACAAAGGTATACAATGTACAAATCACATCAGGGTAAAGGGAGTATCTATCATCTCAAACATTTATCATTTCTTTGTGTTATAAATATTCCAATTATACTTTTAGTTTTTAAAAATTAATTAACTAATTAATAATTTTGAGACAGAGTCTCACTCTCTTGCCCAGGCTGGAGTGCAGTGGCACCATCTTGTTTCACTGCAACCTCCGCCTCCTGGGTTCAAGTGATTCTTCTGCCTCAGTCTCCCAAGTAGCTGTGACTACAGGCACACGCCACCATGCCTGGCTAATTTTTGTATTTTTTTAGTAGAGGCGGGGTTTTGCCATGTTGGCCAGGCTCGTCTCAAACTCCTGACCTCAAATGATCCACCCACCTTGGCCTCCCAAAGTGCTGGGATTACAGGCGTGAGCCATTGCGCTTGGCCATGCTTACTTATTTTTAAATGTATAATAAATTATTGTTGACTGTGGTTACACTTATTCATGCTATCTATTTTTGTACTCTTTAACCATCCACTCCCTCTCCCTTTACTACCCTTTCCAGCCTCTTGTAACAATCATTCTATCCTGAATCTCCATCAGTTCAATTGTTCTAATTTTTAGATCCCACAAATGAGTGAAAATATGTGAAATTTGTCTTTCTGTACCTGCCTTATTTAACTTAGTGCAATGAGCACCTATGTGGTTGCAAACAACAGGATATCATTCTTTTTTATGGCTGAATAGTACTTCATTGTATATATGTACCACATTTTCTTTATCCATTAATCTGTTGATGAACACTTAGATTGCTTACAAATCTTTGCTATTATGATTAGTACTGCAATAAGCATGAGAGTGCAAATATCTCTTTGACATATGGACTTCATTTCCTTTGACTAAAGAGCCAGCAGTGGGATTGCTGGGTCATATGATAGCTCTATTTTTAGATTTTGAGAAAGCTCTATACTGTTCTCCATCTTCACTGTATTAATTTACATTCCCACTAACAGTGTATGAGAATTCCCTTTTCTCCACATCCTCACTGGCATTTGTTATTGCATGACTTTTGGATAAAAGCACATTTTACTGGGGTAAGATGATACCTCATTGTAATTTTAATTGACGGTTCTCTGATGATCAGAGTTGAACACCTTTCCATATGTTTGTTTGTCATTTGTGTGTCTTCTTTTGAGAAATGTCTATTCAGCTCTTTTGGCAATTTTAAATTGGATTAGATCTTTTCCTATTGAGTTGTGTGAGCTTCTTGTATACTTTGCTTATTAATTCCTTATGAGATAGATAGTTTGCAAATATTTTCTCCTATTCTATGGGTTGTTTCTTCACTTTGCTGATTGTTTCCTTTGCTGTACAGAAGCTTTTTAACTTGATGCAGCCCCATTTATCCATTTTTGCTTTGGTTACCTGTGCTTTGGGGATATTAACTGATAAATCTTTGTCCATTAAAATTTCCTAAAAAGTTTCTCCAACGTTTTCTTTTAGTAGTTTTATAGCATTAGGTCTTAGATTTAAGTATATAATTCATTTTGATTTAATTTTTGTATATAGTGAGAGATAGGGGTCTAGTTTCATTCTGCATATGGATATCCAATTTTCCCTGCACCATTTATTGAATGTTCTTTTCCCAACGTATGTTCTTGACACCTTTGTTGAAAATGAGTTCACTGTAGATGTATGAATTTATTTCTGGGTTCTCTGTTCTGTTCCATTAGTTTATATGTCTGTTTTTTTCTGCCTGTATCATGCTGTTTTGGTTATTAAAGCTACGTAGTATAATTTGAAGTCTTGTAATATGATTCCTACACTGTTATTCCTTTTGCTCAGGATGCCTTTGGCTATCCTGTATCTTTTGTAGTTCCAAAACAGTTTAGGATTATTTTTTCTATTCCTGTGGAGAATGTCATTGGTATTTTTACAGGGATTGCATTGAATCTGTAGATTGCTTTGGGTATTATGAAGACATTAACAATATTGATTCTTCCAATCCATAAACATGAAATATCTTTCCATTTTTTAATGTCCTTTCCAATTTCTTGCATCAATGTTTTATAGTTTTCATTGTAAACATCTTACACTTCTTTGGTTAAATTTATTTCTAGGTGTCTAATTTTATTTGTAGCTATTGCAAATGGGATAACTTTCTTGATTTCCTTTTTAGATTGTTCACTGTTGGCATATAGAAATGCTACTGCTTTTTGTATGTTGCTTTGGTTTCCTGAAAATTTACCAACTTTGTTGATCAGTTTTAATAGTTTCTTTGATGGAGTCTTTAGGTTTTTCCAAATATAAGATCGTGTCATCTGCAAAGAAGGATACTTTGACTTTTCCCTTTCCAATTGGATGTCCTTTATTTATTTTCTTGTGTGATTGCTCTAATTAAGACTTCCAGTACTATGCTGAGTAACAGTGGTGAAAGTGGGCATCTTTGTCTTGTTCCAGATCTTAGAGAAAAGGCTTTCAGCTTTTTCCTGTTCTGTATACTAGTTGTGGGTCTGTGATTTATAGCTTGTATTGTTTTGAAGTAAAGTCCTTCTATCAACAGTTTTTTTAGAGGTTTTATCATGTTAGTATATTGAATTTTATCAAATGCTTTTTCAGCATACCTTTTTGTACTTTATTCTGTGGATGTAATGTATCACATTGATTGATTGGTGTATGTTGAACTGTCCTTACATCCCTTGGATAAATCCCACTTGGTCATGCTGAATGTTATGTTTTTTTCATGCCTTCTGTACTTCATGCATAATATCAACTTTCAGAATAACAAATAGAATTTTATAAACAGACACAGAACAGTAGAAACACAAGAGATAAACTTATGTGGCTACAGCCAGAAAAAAAATCTATAATTGAAAAATCTGTAATTGAAAAATTATATATCAATGCTGGTATAAGCATACCAGCATTGATATCTGGAATTAATGAGTCTTGTACAAAATAAGAAGGGCCAAGACTGAAGTTATATTTTAACAACAGTTGACAATTCTGGCCAAACATTTCTTGTAGACATTTTCTTGCTGAGGGGTATAAACTTACAGTTGTATATTACTCACAAGTACTGTTGAGTAGAGTTACATTTAATTATATCATATATTATGTAATTTTTAAAGTATATGTTCAGTTCCCCTTAATAAATAGTTTCTTCCTTAAAAAATAGCTTTAAGATTAGCAGCAGAAAAGGAACTGATTGAATATTTACTATTATTTTCCTTATTGGGTAGGCCAGATCTTACCTTATGTCTAAAAGTATGTTTCATCCATATTTTGTCATATGTCCATAAGATTATATTTCTTATTGTTTTCTTATTCTTCTTATCCTGAACCTTACAACACTAACAGTTAGTTAAGATTGACTTTCAACATCATCCTTATTGTCTGCAGGACTTATGGCCATATAGATTTGTACACAATGTGTCACTTTTGATGTATAATCTCATTTTTTATTAAACTTTAAGTTCTGGGGTACATGTGCAAAACATGCAGGTTTGTTCCATAGGTATACATGTGCCACGGTGTTTTGCTGCACCCATCAACCCATCATCCACATTAGCTATTTCTCCTAATGCTATCCCTCCCATAGCCCTCCACTCCCCAATAAGCCCTGGTGTGTGATGTTCCCCTCCTGTGTCGATGTGTTCTCGTTGTTCAACTCCCACTTATAAGTAAGAACATGTGATGTTTTCTGTTCTTGTGTTAGTTTACTGAGAATGATGGTTTCCAGCTTCATCAGTCTTCCTGCAAAAGACATGAACTCATCCTTTTTTATGGCTGCATGGTATTCCATGGCATATATGTACAACATTTTCTTTATCCAGTCTATCGTTGATGAGCATTTGGATTGGTTCCAAGTCTTTGCTATGGTAAATAGTGCTGCAATAAACATACATATGCATGTATCTTTATAGTAGAATAATTTATAATCCTTTAGGTATATACCCAGTAATGGGATTGCTGGGTCAAATGGTATTTCTATTTCTAGGCTAGGTCCTTGGGGAATTGCCAGACTGTCTTCCACAATGGTTGAACTAATTTACACTCCCACCAACAGTATAAGAACATTCCTATTTCTCCACATCCTCTCCAGAATCTGCTGTTTCCTGGACTTTTTAATGAATGCCATTCTAACTAGTATGAGATGGTATCTCATTGCGGTTTTGATTTGCATTTCTGTAATGATCAGTGATAATGAGAGTTTTTTCATATTTGTTGGCTGCATAAATGTCTTCTTTTGAGAAGTGTCTGTTCTGTTTGTATCCTTCACCCACTTTTTGATGGGGTTATTTTTTTCTGGTAAATTTGTTTAAGTTCCTTGTAGATTCTGGATATTAGCACTTGTCAGATGGATAAATTGCAAAAATTTTCTCCCATTCTGTAGGTTGTCTGTTCACTCTCATGGTAGTTCCTTTGGCTGTGCAGAAGCTTGTTTAATTAGATCCCATTTGTCAATTTTGGCTTTTGCTGCCATTGCTTTTACTGTTTTAGTCATCAAGGCTTTGCCCATGCCTATGTCCTAAATGGTATCGCCTAGACTTTCTTCCAGAGTTTTTATGGTGTTAGTTCTTATGTTTAAGTCTTTAATCCATCTTGAGTTAATTTTTGTATAAGGTGTAAGGAAGGGGTCCAGTTTCGGTTTTCTGCATATGGCTAGCCAGTTTTCCCAACACAATTTAATAAATAGGGAATCTTTTCCCCATTGCTTGTTTTTGTCAGGTTTCTCAAAGATTACATGGTTGTAGATGTGTAGTGTTATTTCTGAGGCCTCTATTCTGTTCCACTGGTCTATATCTCTGTTTTGGTACCACTGCCATGCTGTTTTGGTTACTGTAGCCTTGTAGTATAGTTTGAAGTCAGGTGATGCCTCCAGTTTTATTTTTTTTTTTTTGCTAAGAATTCTCTTGACTATGCAGGCTCTTTTTTGGTCCCGTATGAAATGTATAGCAGTTTTTTCTAATTTTGTGAAGAAAGTCAATGGTAGTTTGATGGGAACAGCATTGAATCTATAAATAACTTTGGGCAGTGTGGCCATTTTAATGATATTGATTCTTCCTATCCGCGAGCATGGAATGTTTTTCCATTTGTTTGTGTCCTTTCTTATTTCCTTGAGCAGTGATTCATAGTTTTCCTTGAAGAGGTCCTTCCCATCCCTTGTAAGTTGTATTCCTACGTATTTCATTCTCTTTGTAGCAATTGTGAATGGGAGTTCACTCTCTGTTTGTCTATTATTGGTGTATAGGAATGCTTGTGATTTTTGACATGATTCAGTATCCTTAGACTTTGCTAAAGTTACTTATCAGCTTAAGGAGACTTTGGCCTGAGATGATTTTTGTTGTTGTTTGTTTGTTTGTTTGTTGAGACAGAGTCTCACTGTGTTGCCCAGGCTGGAGTGCAGTGGCGCAATCTTGGCTCACTGCAACCTCCACCTGTCGAGTTCAAGTGATTCTCCTGCCTCAGCCTCCTGAGTAGCTGTGATTACAGGTGTGTGCTGTCATGCCAGGCTAATTTTTGTATTTTTAGTAGAGACGGGGTTTCACCACATTGGTCAGGCTGTTCTCAAACTCCTGACCTTGTGATCCACCCACCTCAGCCTCCCAAAGTGCTAGGATTACAGGCATGAGCCACTGCACTCAGCCTGGGGTTTTCTAAATATACAATCATGTCATCTGCAAACAGAGACAATTTGACTTTCTCTCTTCCTATTCGAATACCCTTTATTTCTTTCTTTTGCCCGATTGCCCTGGCCAGAACTTCCAATACTTTGTTGAATAGGAGTGGTGAAAGAGGCCATCCTTGTCTTGTGCTGGTTTTCAAAGGGAATGCTCCCAGTTTTTGCCCATTCAGTATGGTATTGGTTGTGGGTTTGTAATAAATAGCTTATATTATTTTGAGATACATTTCATGAATACCAAGTTATTCAGAGTTTTTAGCATGAAGGCGTGTTGAATTTTATCAAAGGCCTTTTCTGCATCTTTTGAGATAATCATGTGGTTTTTGTCATTGGTTCTGTTTATGTGATGGATTACATTTATTGATTTGCATATATTGAGTCAGCCTTGCATCCCAGGGATGAAGCCGACTTGATCATGGTGGATAAGCTTTTGATGTGCTGCTGGATTTGGTTTGCCAGTATTTTATTAAAGATATTAAGGATTTTTGCATTGATGTTCATCCAAGATATTGGCCTGAAATTTTCTTTTTTTGTTGTGTCTCTGCCAGGTTTTGGTATCAGGATGATGCTGCCCTCATAAAATGAGTTTGGGAGGATACCTTCTTTATGTATTGTTTGGAATAGTTTCAGAAGGAATGTACCAGCTCCTCTTTGTACCTCTGGTAGAATTCGGCTGTGAATCCATCTGGTCCTAGACTTATTTTGTTTGGTAGGCTATTAGTTACTGCCTCAGTAACAGGACTTATTATTGGTCTATTCAGGGATTTGACTTATTCTTATTTTAGACTTGGAAGTTTATACGTGTCCAGGAATTTATCCATTTCTTCTAGATTTTCTAGTTTATTTGCATAGAGGTGTTTACAGTATCTCTGATGGTAGTTTGTATTTTTGTGGGATCAGTGGTGATCCTTTGTCAGTTTTTACTGTGTCTGTTTGATTCTTTTCTTCTTTATTAGTCTGGCTAGTGATCTATTTTGTTGATCTTTTCAAAAAAGTAGTTCCTGTTTGATATTATGAAGGTTTTTTTGTATCTCTAACTCCTTCAGTTCTGCTCTGATCTTAGTTATTTCTTGTCTTCTGCTAGCTTTTGAATTTGTTTGCTCTTGCTTCTCTAGTTCATTTAATTGTGAATGTTAAGGCATCTATTTTAGAACTTTCTCCTCTGGGCACTTGGGGCTATAAATTTCTCTTTAAACCCTGCTTTAGCTGTGTCACAGAGATTCTGGTACATTGTGTCTATGTTGTCATTGGTTTCAAAGAACATCTTTTTTTCTGCCTTAATTTCATTATTTACTCAGTAGTTATTCAGAAGCAGGTTGTTCAGTTTCCATGTAGTTATGTGGTTTTGAGCAAGTTTTTCTCTGGCTGCTCTTGACATTTTTTTCTTCATTTCAACCTTGGGGAATCTGACAATGATGTGTCTTAGGGTTGCTCTTCTCAAGGAGTATCTTTGTAGTGTTCTCATTTTTTCCTGAATTTGAATGTTGGCCTGTCTTGCTAGGTTGGGGAAGTTCTCCTGGATAATATCCTAAAGAGTGTTTTCCAACTTGGTTCCATTCTCCCCATCACTTTCCGGTGCATCCATCAAATGTAGATTTGTTCATTTCACATAATCCCATATTTCTTGGAAGATTTGTTTGTTCCTTTTCATTCTTTTTTCTCTAATCTTTTCTTCATGCTTTATTTCATTAAGTTGATTTTCAATCTCTGATATCCTTCTTCCACTTGATTGATTTGGCTGCTGATACTTGTGTATGCTTCACGAAGTTTTCATGCTGTTTTTCAGCTCCATCAGGTCATTTCTGTTCTTCACTAATCTGGTTATTCTAGTTAGTAATTCCTCTAACTTTTTTTTCAAGGTTCTTAGCTTTCTTACATTGGGTTAGAATATGCTCCTTTACCTAAAAGAAGGTTGTTATAACCCATCTTCTGAAGCCTACTTCTGTCAATTGGTTAAATTCGTTCTTTGTCCAGTTTTGTTCCCTTATTGATGAGGAGTTGTGATCCTTTGGAGGAGAAGAGGCATTCTGGTTTTTGGATTTGTCAGCCTTTTTGTGCTGGTTTCTCCCCATCCTTGTGGATTTCTCTACCTTTGGTCTTTGATGTTAGTGACCTTCAGATGGGGTTTCTGCATGGATGTCCTTTTTGTTGATGTTGATGCCCTTCCTTTGGGTTTGTTAGTTTTCCTTCTAACAGGCCCCTCTGCTGCAGGTTTGTTAGCATTTGCTGGAGGTCTGCTCCAGCCCTGTTTGCCTAGGTATCACCACCAGAAGCTGCAGAACAGCAAAGTTTGCTGCCTGTTCATTCCTCTGGAAGCTTTGTCCCAGAGGGCACCTGCCAAATGTCAGCTGGTGCTCTCCTGTATGAGGTGACTTGTCAACCCCTGCTGGGAGGTGTCCCCCTATTAGGAGGCACGGGGGTCAGGGACCCACTTGAGGAGGGAGTCTGTCCCTTAGCAGAGCTCGAGCACTGTGCTGGGAGAACTGCTGCTCTCTTAAGAGCCAGGAGGCAGGAACGTTTCAATTTCCTGAAGCTGCACCCATAGCCACCCCTTCCGCCAGTTGCTCTGTCCCTTGGAGATGGAGGTTTTATCTATAAGCCCCTGACTGGAGATGCTGTCTTTCTTTCAGAGATCCCCTGCCCAGAGAGGAGGAGTCTTCTGGCTACAGCAACTTTGCTGAGTTGTGGAGGGCTCTTTCCAGCTTGAATTTCCTGGGGCTTCGTTTACACTATGAGGGGCAAACCACCTACTCAAGCCTCAATAATGGTGGGTGCCTTCTCACCAAGCTCCAGTGTCCCAAGTCGACTTCAGACTGCTCTGCTGGCAGCGAGAATTTCAGTGGATCTTAGTTTGCTGGGCTCTGTCGGGGTGGGATCTGCTGAGGTAGACCACTTGCTCCCTGGCTTCAGCCCATACTCCAAGGGAGTGAATGGTTCTGTTTCAATGTTCTAGGTGCCACTGGGGTATGAAAAAAAGAAACTCCTGCAGCTAGCTCAGTGTCTGCCCAAATGGCCGCCCAGTTTTGTGCTTGAAACCCAGCGCCTGGTGGCATAGGCACCCAAAGGAATCTCCTGGTCTGTGGGTTGTGAAGACCGTGGGAAAAGCATAATATCTGGGCTGGAGTGCACCATTCCTCATGGCATAGTCCCTCACAGCTTCCCTTGGCTAGGGGAGGGAGTACCTACCCTGACCCCTTGCATTTCCTGGGTGAGATGATGCCACACCCTGCTTCAGCATGCCCTTTTTGGGCTGTATCCACTGTCTAACCAGTCCCAATGAGATGAGCCAGGTACCTCAGTTGGAAATGCAGGAATCACTCACCTTCTGCATTGATTTCACTGGAATCTGCAGACTGGAGCTGTTCCTGTTCGGCCACCCTGGTAATGTCCTCTACTGATGTGATTTTTAATGTGTTGTTGTATTTGGGTTGCTAGCATTTTGTGGAGAAGTGTTGCATCAATGTTCACCATGGATATTGTCTTTTTTTTCTTTTTAATGTATCTTTTTCTGGCTTTGGTATCATGGTAATATTAGCCTTGTAGAATGAGTTTGGAACAATTCCCTCCTTCTCTATTTTTGAAATGGTTTGAGTAGAATTTGTATTAGTTCTTTAAATGTTTGATCAAATTCAGCAGTGAAGCCATTGGGTCCTGGGCTTTTCTTTGCTGGGAGACTTTTTATGTGATTTTAATCTCATTACTTGTATTGGTCTATTCAGATTTTGGATTTTTTCCTGGCTCAGTCATTGTAAGTTGTATGGGTCTAGGAATTTTTCCATTTCTTATAGATTTTCCAATTTATTGTCATATATTAATAGTTACTCATGGTAGCCTCTAATGATCCTTTACATTTTTTCAGTATCAGTTGTAATGCCTCCTTTTTCATCTCTGATTTTATTTGACTCTTCCCTATTTTTGTTTTATTTATTATGGCTAAAGGTTTGTCAGTTTTGTTTACCTTTTCATAAAACTAACTTCTTGTTTTGTTGATCTTGGTATTTTATTTGTTTGTTTTGATTTTATTTATTCTTGCTCTGATCTTTACTGTCTCTTTTCTTCTGCTAATTTGGGGTGTGGTTCACTCTTGCTTTTCTAGTTCTTTAAGATACATTGTTTTTTATTTTGATTTTTAAAAACTTTTTCGATGTAAACACTTATTGTTATAAACATTCCTCTTATTACTGCTCTTGCTGTATCCCAAATGTTTTGGTGTAATGTGTTTCCATTTTCATTTGTTTGAAGAAATTTAAAATTTTCTTTTTAATGTCCTCATTGGCTCACTGGTCATTCAGGAACATATTATTTAATTTCTATGTGTTTGTATAGTTTCCTAAGTTTCTTTTGTTATTGACTTCTTTTATTCCATTGTGGTCAGAGACGAAATAATTTCAATTTTTTGAAATTTTAAAGACTTGTTTTATGGCCTTACATATGGTCTGTCCTTGAGAATGATCCATGTATTGAGGAGAATATGTATTTTGCAGACATTGAATCACTATCACTGTTGAATATCTATCAAGTTCATTTGGTCTACAGTGCAGATTAAGTCTGATATTTCTTTGTTGATTTTCTGTTTGGACGATCTGTCCAATGCTAACAGTGGGGTGCTGAAGTCTCCAACTATTACTTTATTGAGGTCTACCTCTCTTGTTAGCTTAATAATATTTGCTTTATATATCTATGTGCTCCAATGTTGGGTGCATGTATATTTACAATTGTTATATTCTCTCGCTGAATTGATACTTTTATTGTTGTATAATTACCTTCTTTGTCTCCTTTTATAGTTTTTGTCTGGAAATCTATTTTGTGTGATATAAATATAGCTACTTCTGCTTTTTTCTGTTTGTATTTATAGGTGATATGGATTTCTTGTAGACTACAGATCACTGGCTTTTTTTTTTTTTCCCATTAAGCCACTTTATCTATTATGACTGGAGAGTTTAGTTCATTTACATTCAATGTTTTTATTGATAAATGAGGGCTTACTCCTGCCACTTTATTATTTTGTTTTCTAGTTGTTTTGTGGTCTTCTTTTCCTTCTTTCCTGTCTTCCTTTTATTGAAGGTGATTTTCTCTGGTGGTATGTTTTCATTGCTTGCTTTTTTATGCATCTGTTGTAGGTTTTTAATTTGAGGTTATCATGAAGCTTGCAAATATTATCTTATAACCCATTATCTTAAACAGATGACAACCTGACACTGATTACATAAGCAAGGAAACTAACAATGAGATAATTTATAAAATTTCTACACCACCCCCCACACAACTTTTTAACTTTTTGTTGTTTCTATTTACATCTTATTATACTATGTCTTGAAAAGTTGTTTTTCAAGTCATTTTTGATAGGTTCATCTTTTAATCTCTCTACTGTAGATATGAATAGTTTACATGCCACAATTATAGTGTTATATGTTTTCTGTGTTTCTGTTTACTTACTATTACCAGTGACTTCTTACTTCTCCTTAACATCCTTTTCTTTCAGATGGAGGAACTTTCTTTAGCATTTCTTGTAGGACAGGTCTGGTATTGTTAAAGTACCTCAGCTTTTGTATGGGAAAGTCTCTATTTCTCCCTCATTTTTGAAGGATATTTTCACCATTTATATCATTCTAAGATAAACGATTTTTTTTCTTCAACACTTTAAATATGTTATGCCACTCTCTCTTGGCCTGTAAGGTTTCCACTGAGAAGTCTGCTGGCAGACAAAGTGGAGCTCCTTTGTGTGTTGTTTTTTTTTTCTCTTGATGCTTTTAGGATCCTTTATTTATCCTTGACCTTTGGGAATCTACTTAATGTATTGAGGCAATCTCATTTGGGTTAAATCTACTTGGTGTTTTATAATCTTCTTGTATTTGAATATTAATATGTTGTCTAGGTTTGGGAATTTCTCTGTTATTATCCCTTGAATAAACTTTCTACCCTTTTTTCTCTCTCTACCTCCTTTTGAAGGCCAATAACTCTTAGATTTGCCTCTTTGAGGCTATTTTCTAGATCTTGTAGGCGTGTGTTACTCTTTTTTAATTTTCTTTTATTTTGTCTCTTCTGACTATATATTTTCAAATAGCCTGCTATTTGCTCACTAATGCTTTCTTCTGTTTGATGAATTCTGCTGTTAAGAGATTCTGTTGCATTTTTCCATATGTCAATTGCATTTTTTTAGCTCCAGAAATTCTGCTTGACTTTTAAAAATTATTTCAATCTCTTTGTTAAATTTATCTGGTAGGATTCTGAATTCCTTGTCTGTGTTATTTTGAATTGTGTTGAGCTTCCTCAAAACAGCTATTTTGAATTCTCTATGTGAAAGTCACATATCTCTCTCTCCAGGATTGGTCCTTGGTACCTTATTTAGTCCATTTGGTGAGGTCATATTTCCTGGATGGTCTTGTTACTTGTGGATGTTTCTCAGTTTCTGGGCATTAAAGAGTTAGGTATTTATTGTAGTCTTCACAGCCTGCGTTTGTATGTAAACGCACATCTTGTGAAGGCTTTCCAAGAATTCAAACGAACTTGGGTGCTGTGTTCTAAGTTTTTGGTCACTATATTAGGGGGCACCCTAAGCCCAGTAATGCTGTGGTTCTTGGAGACTTCTAGAAGTACTCCCTTGTTGGTCTTGAGTAAGAGCTGACAGAATTCCCTGAGACTCTTCTTCTCTTCCTTGACTTTCCTCCAAAGGGAGTCTCATTCTCTGTGCTGAGGTCTCTGGAGCTGGAGGAGGGGTGACACAAGTACCTCTGTGGCCAACACCACTATGCCTGTGCTGGTTCAGGTCTGAAGTCAACACAGCACTGGGTCTTGCTTGAGACTGGTGGTGACCACTGTCTGCCTATTGCCTATGTTTACTCAAGGTCCATGGGCTCTGCAATCAGCAAATGGGGAATCCAAGAAAGGCTTGTGTTCTTCCCTTCAGGGTGGATGTCCCTAGTAGGATACTCTATCTGGGAAAATGTGTTTTAATCATAACCTTTTGAAGATGTTGTCCCCACTTTGTTGGCCATCTTCATAGGAGTAACTATTGGATCTTCAAAGCACATAGGTGCATTCCATGTATCTCTTCTGATGGTTTGGTTTACCCAAGCAAGCCTATCTTGATGTTATACAAAAGCCACACCATAATTAAATCTCTCTAGATTAGAGATTCTCATAGTCCAGTGCCAAACTACCACAGTTTTTGTTGGTCTAAGGATTTTTCTAGACAAAATTCTTGACTGCTCAATACTAGGTGATTAGCACCCTGAGTTATGCAGGCCTGAGTATGAGAAGATAGAGGAAACACTTTCCATACCCATCTTTCAAAGCTTACGAGCAGAGTATTTGCCTAAGGCAATAATGTTTTTACCTTTGTCCTTTGAGGAAAAATCCAGAGAAATTTCTGTAGGCAAATACATTATTGTTCCTAATTTTCTTTCCATTCTCTGTGACTATTATATTCTGATTTAAACATTTTATAAGAAAGTTTTAAGAATGTTTTATTTTAGATAATAATAAAAAACTGGAGGTTCCATTTCTACTTAACTATGTAGAAAAACACAAAAAATGTTGCCCCTATACTAACAACAAGAAAAGTCCAGATATAATCTTTTATATATATATATATATATGTATTTTTTTAAACTCATCATATAACTGAAGTTTCAAAACAGGTAAGGGTACTGAATCCCATGAATATCAAGCCCCTCTGTGCAGGGATAGGGCATATGATCTATTTCATCTTTAGCACAGTATGGGAGGAAAAGGTGGCTTACATGAAAGCAGGGAAGAAGGGATCAGCTAAAATGTGAATACATTTCTAAAGGCCAAATGTGGGCTAGCATATCAATTTAGAATAACTGGGAGCTCCATTCACAGTCACTTGCAAAATCTTCTCTATGGGCTTACACTGGATGTTCACAAGAAAGATTGGAGATCAAGGAAAAAGAACAATAATAACTGTTCTTAGAGCTGCCAGAAACAAGAGGAGGTTTGTTTGCAAGGACATAGAAGCCGACATGCTGAAAGGGTCCTGTTTCCAAGGCTCAGGTGCACAGATTCTGCCTAACAGTAAGGCTAGACTAGAAGAATGGGGCATTACTACAGTTCCCAGCATTAGCCTAGCACCAAACAATAAGCAATAAAAGTCTACTGCTGAGGGAGACGGCAAGAGTTTGGAGAGACATGCCCTCTGAGGCGTGTGTGTTCAGGGTCTGATGAAATCTGGAGGTAGAGCGGGGACACTGAGAAAAGCCCTTCAGCACTTCCATGCCTCACACTATACTCAAACCCATCATTGGAGAAATATGAAGATCAGCGTGCCGAGAAAATGGCAGCAACAACAAAATTCAAACAGGGCTTTTAGATTGGTTGCAGAAGTGTTAAGAAAACATAATTCTGATGGTATGCTTTTTCAATCTTTTCCACATTACGTTTGGATCAAGGCTTTTGATCCTAAAAAAAAAAATAAGTGTTTGTATTTGAGATTTTTGGTACCTCCACTATTGGCGGTGGAGGCCCCCCCACAGGAGGTAACTAGGGAAACAGAAGGTTCGGGGAAGGAGGAACTAGGAAATTATCCTTCTGCACTCATCTCTTTGGTCTTCAGTTATATCAAACTGTGGCATTCTATGGTTCTAAATTAAATGTTAAGGGAAGAATCTAAGTTTCGGAGTCCTATGCCTGCTTTCACCTGTTGCTGCAGTTGTTGTGGTTTGATTTTGTATCTACTGGCTGGTCTTCACACCAATATTCATGACATTGAAGCCAGACTAATGGCCGTGGCCAGTGTGAATTATAAGAAAATTTATTTATCATTGTTTCCAGTGGAATGATTTTTTTCAAATATTACATGCTGGAAAACATGTACAGGCAATTTGTCTTTTTAAAACGTCTGCTAAGGAAATCAATATAACATAGACAATGTTAAATGTTAAGGTTATTTTTTAAAGCAATATTTCCCTAGATTTTCCAGCACATTCTCTGGCAATTATTCTGTAAATTCTGTAAATATTCATAAGAGGCTATAAACACTTGAAGAGATAATTCATTTTTGAAGGCTAAATTTACTTAGAATGCCTTCTTAGAAAGCTCTCCACTTTATATTCTGCATGTAAACTTAATAGCACAGTTAGGAAACACAAACTCAAATATGTTGATTACAATATAATTCCCATCACTTCATATATGAATTGCCCAAGATTTCAACTTCAAGTTTAAATATAACATATTTAACATATAAAAGAGAGAGAGGAATAAGACAGTAACATTTACTCATACTGTTCTTCAGAATTTCAAATGAAAATTTGTTGATTACTAAGTAAAAGTTGGAATTCAAGATTACACTGAAAGTGTACAGATACAATTTTCCTTTAAAAGGAACCACCTAAAGCAACTGTTTTCTATTTTATATTTCCTACAATTCATTTTTATTATGTTTTATTTTTAAAAGTAAATTTTCTTTTAAAGATATTGAGAAACAGAAAGAAAATGTTTTCTATTTACCTGCCTATATACCATTTCTAGTGCTCTCGTTCCTTGGTATAACTCTGAGTTTTTATCTAGTCTCATTTCACTTCAGACTAAAGAACTTCTTTTATGATTTCTTGTAGCACAGATTTACTGATTAAAAAAATATATATCCCTTTCTTTTTATGCCCATAGCCATGGCCACACTTCCAGGGTCATTAGATCCTGCATTATCAGGAATCCTTCAGTTGGCCCCTAACTTGTCCTTTTATCACTAACGTTATTTTCCTGGTATCTGCTCTTCACATTTCTGCAAGAATCATCCTTCCAAAATGTCAGTCTGATCCTGTAAATTTCTTCTTAAAATCTCCAATGACTTCCAATAGTCTTCATAACAAATGTCAAAGTCTTAATTTTGACATTCAAAGTTCTTCATTTTCTAGTCTACACTTACTTCTGCATTACTATCTCTTGTAATTCTGTGACCTGTACCCCATTAAAGTGCCAAACCAAACTTCTTTGAGTTCCTAGAATTCCAGCTATAATTTGTTTTTATCTATATATTTTTAGCAACATTGAAGACAACCATTTTATTGTATAGAATAGATGAAAACAAGAAGACTTAAAGTTATCAGGCAAAATTACAAAGTACTGTCTCAAACGTAGAGCAGAAGGGAACAGAGATTTCTTACAAAGAAGTATGTCAAAATTTCTCTTCACTTAAATTATCTCTTTTAAGACAGGCAGGTTCTGCCATTTTGAGTAGAGATCAGCAAGTCTTGACCCATTGTTAACTCTTACCCCATTACAAAAGTTATTAATAGACTCCATTTGTTATTTGCCATGATTTGGTACCTCTATATATATTAATAAACTGAGAAGTGAAGCAGTTTGCCTCAGGTAAAACAGGTGGTAGATAGTACTTTACCTCAGCCCTATATGACTATAAACCCTATAAGTATCCTACTAAACACTCTGGAGTACCAGAACCCCTTCTTTTTTCATGCAGTACACTATTGTTAACTTAGATAGTTGTCAAAACTGTCCTACTTGTGTTGATAACCATGGATCATAAACACAGAACCTACTGTAAGAATTGTTGCTACCTGTTTAGTTCTTTTACTAGTGAATAATTCCATCAATATTCCAGTTTTCTTGTTTATAACATTTTATTCATAATCATTCCTTACAGGAGAGAGTGAAAATTATTTAGAAGATATTATAAGACATTTCTAATACAAAAAAATGCCTTATAAACTCCTTTGAGTTGCTTGAAGAAATGTGTAATATGAAGGCAAGTTTTTAGTGGTTGAAAAGTATTTTCCACAAGTCCCACTAGTTGTTTTAAACACAATCTCATGGTAACAGTTTGTTCATCCAAAATTAACATAAGCCAATATACACATTTGTAGAAAAATGCAACCCAATTACTTTGAGAAATGCTAACATATTTTGGATCAAAATGCCAAAAAATTGAATTTTCTTAATAATTAGTTTCAAAAATGACATTTTTAAGAGAAAAACTGTTCTTAAAAACACCTCTATGCCCTTATGTTACATCTATTATACCAGATATTGAGTTACATAAGTAGGCAAAAATAACAAGAGCAACTCGTCTTAATAGTTATAGCTCACATTTTTTTTCTTGTTGACATATGAGGCAAATTGCCTTAAAGGTCATTAACCACATGTTCTGCAGATAAATCTCACAACTGTTACTGTTTATCTTGGCAGCACTGTAAAATATTAGAAAGCTTTGATTAAAATTCTAAGTTTCTGTAAAGCCTGCAAATAAAACTTTTAAGCCATGAAAGAGTTTATTCAAAATTTTATGTTGTAAAATCAAACAATAGCAACTTCTGGCTGTTTTACCTCCTCAAATACAAATGTCCCTTTCTTGGTCTAGAGAAACATCTATAGATTTATAGTAGAAAAGAATTCAATACACATATGTGATATTTATTAGAACTTTGGGAGAAAGCCTTGAGAAATATACCCCTTGTATTACTTTATTTTGTTATTCAGAAGATTTAAGGAAAATTAACAGACTATGAGGCTAAATGAGTAAATTCTAACAAAATATTTTGGAGACGAACACTAGGCAAGGACTATCTAAAAATTATCATAATTTTAGATGGTGACTGCATGAAAAAATTTAAACTGCAACATGTAGCAAATGAATTGAAGCATTTTAGAAGTTATGAGAGCTGATGGGGAGAGGGAAATTTAGAATAGACCAATTCTAGACTTCAACCATATATGTAACCTGTGTTAGAATTTGAAGTTCTTATTTCATCACAATTTGATGTAATCTTTCATACACATAGTTCTTTAGCTCCTGGGCCTGGAACACAGTCTCAATTCTTCCTGAATTTTTACAGCCTACTGATTCTTCAACATCGAGGTCCCATATCACTCAATCTTCCATCTGAACAGTCATATTATTTCTTGTCTAGACCATTCATTTGGATGTGTACTGGAGCTACTCCTGAACTATTATCTAAAAGTCTAATTTAATTTTTAAGGTTTTCATGCAGAAAGCAAATCCTTTACTCCTTGCTATAATAGGATTGCTATGCATCCTATTACCAAGCATAGTAGAAAACTTTAAAATTCACTGAAACCTGTCAGGTAAACATGGCTGATTAAATAAATGTGTTAAATCTCTGCTCCCTCTCAAATTTCCAGCAAAATTACAAGAAGGTATAGAAAATGTACTGATTTATACATGACAAGACAATGAAATTTAAGAGAAGACTGCAATGGGCAAGAAAGAGAAAAGTTAGGGGGGAATATGACAAGGGGATGAAAGAAACAATAAAGCACAGGAAAATGAATCTTAAAAGCAGGCAGAAAAAGATAACAAGGTGCAAACCTATTGCTGTGTCAAACCATTGAAATATTGAGATATTTGAGGTACCAGTTATCAAGAAGGAGGGGTAAGATGGGGATTAAACACAAAGGAATTGGTTTGAATTATAAATAAAGTTAAGATATGAATTAGAATTAGGCAGACATCCAGGCCTTCACCCCCATCTGAGAAGCAGATGCCCATCCTTCTTCTGCCACCCCCAGAGGAGATGAAAGTTTTGATTTCACAGAAATGTCACCATAAGGATTAGACTTGTGGTTATCAGTCACAAAGGGTAAGTTGTCTAAATCAAATCAGAATAGATTAAGTGAAAGTGTACAATAAATGATGAGAATACATCTTTCCTCCTTTTCCTGCATAGCTCTCAGGAAATCAGCAGTCACCTAATTCCTGAAGGCAGGAACCTGGAGGGTACTTTTCTGAGGATATTGAAGAGCCAAAGTGAAACTAACCACCGATATTGACATGTTGTATACCCTAAAAAAGAGGCTAGCTGGCCATCCAGTCCACACAATGAATTAAGTATTCTTAAAAGACTCACCCACTTACGGAGTTTCCTATAAGCTTTATTGTATGCCACTTTCAAATATGAATAAATCATTAAGGATAACCTGATACTTGAGGAACTCCTCCCAACAAGAAAGACAAAACAAAGAAAAGGAAGTTGACAAAAATAGAAGCAATCCAAGAACCAGAGAAAAACTAAAAGAAATTATGATTCTCATTCGCAGAAAAATGAAATGATGCCATTTTCATCGAAGAACTAGATGCTAAAAAGGTAAATGATTGAAAATTAATAATGAAGTCTTAGAAAATAAAACATGATACCTGAATTAATTTTTTAAAAGATCAATATACTACTTGGAAGGTAAATCCTTGGAAGGAAATAGCTCAGAAGATAGAACGAAAAGGTAAAAAGGAGAGAAAAGCATTTCCATTTTATTTTTTGTTAACAGTTCTGTTTCTGAAATTACCCATCTGGCTTTGTATGCTGTCTCGTTTTTCCACTAGAGCCTTTTATATGTTAACCATAGCTATTTTTAATTCCTAGTCTGATATTTTCAACATCTATCCTATCTGAGAGTGGGTATATTTTTTGCTTTGTTTCTCGACAATTTGTTGTTTTTTACTTGCTTTGTTGGATGCCTCTTACTTTTTTGTTGGCATTTGACATCTCATCTAGGATAGCAAAGACTGAGATAAACAATTTTTATGTCTGGAAATGGTGTAGTACCTTTCCTTTTGCTAGATCCTTAGTATAAGGGGAAGTTGAGTCAGTTAAGTCAGAAATTGGGCTCTAGTTACATTCTGTTGTTGCTATGGTAACTTTTTGAGCAATACCAGCTTTCAATCTTAGGTTGAGAGTTGGTTTGCCAGAGGTTTTTTTTTTTTTAATGTTTGCCCCATCTCTGCTTTATGTCTTCTCAGAGAGCATCTCTCTTCATGGTCTTGCTCCTTTCCTTTAAGTACACTATTATTCCTTGACCGATATCTCAGCTTTAGTTGCATGGTGGTAGATGTGCATGTGTGTGCTGCGGGGAGCGGGGGCTGGGGTGGCTGATGTGGCTAGTGGTGGCAGTATTCTCTGTTGCTTTGATAAAGCGGCAGACTTAGGCAGGCACTGTGTTCTGGGTCACAGGTGTGGGACTTCTCAGGACGTCTCTGAGGAAATTTTTAAAAGTCTGTGCCCAGCACTTGTTCCTGCTTCTCCCCTAGTGGTAGAGAGTTGTTGTTGTTTTTTTTTTTTTTCTATTTTCACTCTTTAAATACAATTGGTTTTCAACAGCCCTGCCTTGCCCTGCCCCCTCCCCCTACCCAAGGCAGAGAGGATTTGGTTTTCTTCAAAAATTTAAGGGCTTTGATCCTAGGAGAGGTAGGAGAGAAGGATCCAGATCGAGTTGTGTGCTTTTCCAGCAGGAGTTGTCCCCTTCCAAGAACTGCATCTCAGGAGAGGTTTTCTTAGTATTCTCGCTGTTGCTTTCTGAACATGTGGCAAGGTCTGTGGAGACAAGCCTGAAAGTGGGTGCAAGTTCTCCTTGTGTCTGCAGCTCACAGGAGTTATGTACTCTCTGGTTAGCCTGATTCTTTAAATAATTTAGCTAAATTCTTGTTATATTTGCCTAGCAGCATCTACTTCAGGTCAGCAGATTCTTACTTTCCATATGTCTTGGGAGGTGCCTGCCTTTCCTTAGATTTTAGGTTAGTTTGCTGTTCTACAATCTCAGCTAAATGATGGAAATATTACTGATTTTTCAGTATTTTATTGTTGTACACTCATTGTGAGGTTATATGAAACTTAAATACTGAACCACTGCACTTTGAGTACAGAATTGAATCAGGTATTCAACCCATAAGGACTCAAGCAGGTTAGCCGGTCCATCCACCTGTTCTATTCATAGCACTTGGCCACTGGGGGATACTCACAAACTGAGAAGTCTTAATCCTTTTCTAGAGGAGAAGACACATCTTGTTAGACTGTTTGTAAGAATTGGGAAGAGTGATTTCTGGGCTCTTTGGAGTAGTGACAACACAAAGAGTTGGATTTAAAATTCTTGTTTTCAAGTGCTCTTGATACATATTTAAACAAAAAGAAGAAAAAAATGATAAAATGACAGCTGAGCTCAGAACAATGCTGAAGAGTGCTGGAAAATCTCTTGGCCATCCCATTTATCTCAAATCACATCATCCATTTGCCTATAATCTTAAAGTATATTTGATAAATTAAATATGGTTAATATGTAGTAATGATACAGGAGGCAGGGCAATACAGGGTAGAAGAGGGTGGTTCCCCAACAAAGGCCCCACCCTCAAACCTGGAGACCCATGATCCTAAATGGGGACAGGCATTCCTGCTTTTGTGCTCAAAAAGTTGGTTTTTGGCTTGCCACACCCACTATCCTATACCTATGTAAAGCCGAACCCCAGGTTCTAGAAGCAGATGAACAGATGAGGAGACAAGCAGATGAACCTTGGAACAACACAGCAGAGAAAGAGAGAAGAGGAGGAATGTCTGAACACTGAGAAGAGTTTGGCTAGGGGGTCAGAGAGGAGTTTGACCATCCAGCAGGATGATCAAAAGATCATCTTCCCACTCCATCCTCCCTTCTAGATCCCCGTCCATCCCAAAGAGAGCTGCTTCCACCACTCAGTAAAACTCCCACATTCATCCTTCATTCAACTCCATGGGTGACCCTATTCTTCTAGGACACTAGACAAGAGTTCAGGATGCAGAAAACTGTCACACTGGTCCTCTGCCCTTGCAGAAAGACAGAGAGTCCGCTTAGCTGGTTAACGCTCAAGACATACACAGACAACATGATTCTTTAAATATTTTGTCTAAGTTCTTTTTATATTTGCCCAGCAGCATCTACTTCAGGTCAGCAAATTCTTACTTTCCATCTGTCTTTGGAGGTGTCTGCCTTTCTTTAGATTTTAGTTTGTTGCTCTACAACCTAAAAGACTAAAAGGACTCACTGTAACACATGCCTATTTGGACTCCTACACCTGGCTGTCTGCATACTCCCCCTCCCATTAGGGGTTTCAGCAGTGGCAATGATGGAACAGATGAGCCACACCCCTGTCACATGTCCTGTGAGGGGGGTCTGGGAACTCTCCTGTTTCAGCAAAACTGGTGACTTTTTGGCATATACATATATACCATCTGGATAAACAAGCTTAGGACCCTGTTGATTGAAAGACAGTACAGCTATTATTTATTGTGACATTTAGCCATCTCATTATAGGTGAACAAAACTCAAATTGTCACAGTATCGAGTATAATAAAAGCTTTATCTGCTTTCCTGTCCTTCCTGCCAAATATACACTACAAACACACATTTCACTTTAGGAAAAGACTTAAAAGTACTCTGAAGTGAAAACTATACAAAGGTCTCCAGTTTCTGCAATAAGAACACATAACACCAAGGCAATTGCAGATCAGACTGATTTTTAAGGTAAAAGGATACTCTTCAAATCCCTTAAACTATGTATCTTTTGTATATTGACACTACAGAAGTATCAGAGAAAAGGACAGAGAATCCCATAGTACCTTTAGATTTTAAGTTTTAAAAATTGAATTCATTTTATATTCAGTCATAAAAAATGTAGGTCCTTAAAACCTGATGTTCTGTACAGTTTACTTGATGGGTTTGTATTGTTACTGAACACTGCCAGTGATACCCTTTAAATAGTAGTCTTCTTTGTTCTATTTCTCTGCCTTCTGTCACACCAAGGCCCATCCTTTGAGCCTTAACATTTCTGCACAAACTCTCCATTTTTATGCAGCTTTCAGATACATGGCCCCAGGGCCTGTTCTCTCAGCAACAGTGCAGCTCTCATCTCTGATCCTTTGCATAGCTGAAACTAGCTGTGTGTTTTTCTCTGTGTTTTTATATACTTACATATTTATGTTTATTCTATCTAGCAGTAGATGATATGTTTTTCAAGTACAGAAAACATATCTACTCCCTTCATAGCTTTCTACAACATCTATTGTACTGTTCTAGTATCATGTTTTTCCTTTGAATTAGAAATAGATATAAAAATGAAGCTACAAAGTACTGACATTTTGGAAGATCTTACAAGCCAATTATAATTGCAAATTGACTGACTGGGGTATGCAAAAGAAAGATGCTAATGTTAGTTAAGAACAGAGTAATGGATGGGCAGTAATTTAATTTAATATTTATTTTTCTTTAAATTCTCTATATGTATATGCGGTATGTGTGTATACATGTGTATATGGCAGTCTTTGTTATTCTAATCATACATGGGAAAAATGAGTTCAGAAGTTAGTAAACTTTTTCAAGGTCACTCATGTAATGTTGGGAAAGAGAGAATTTAAACAAACAAAGTAGTGTTCACCTATTAATATATAGCTGGTGTTGTAGCCATCTACTGCCTGTCTGTATTGTCTGACCTGCCCGGACCCTCGGTGCTAAGACCCCAGGAATTAAGCCAATTGAGCCAAATGGACAGAATGTTCAGGCTTTATTGGAAAATCCCCGGGCGGACTGGACCCGTGCAGCAAGGAGGAGAGTCAGCAGTCACGCGCCGGTTTCCTTTGTTCCGCGATTTTTATAGGGGTAGGGGAACTGGGGGAGTGGAAGGGTTGATGCGGCAGGTGGCGATTGGTCAGTTTGACCGTCAGGCGGGAAGTCGGTGAAGAGCTGATGAGGCGGTCGGTGATTGGTTAGGTCGGTTGCTGGGCAGAAGGTAACTGGACCTGGAGATGAGTCAGCCGG
Source organism: Cacajao melanocephalus (assembly GCA_963573385.1). Lineage (NCBI taxonomy): Eukaryota > Metazoa > Chordata > Mammalia > Primates > Pitheciidae > Cacajao > Cacajao melanocephalus. The sequence goes on from CAUYLG010043173.1 coordinate 59,681, forward strand.
GGTTGTTTGTGCTGAGGCCAGGACGCCAGGCGGGGTGAGATAAGGGACTTTCTATGCAAAGGAAGAAGGGCTTTTCACATGGGGAAGCTAGATACTTCCCATGTGGCCGGGGCCTGGGTGGGAGCAAGAGGGGATCCAA
>CAUYLG010043175.1:0-90876 GCA_963573385.1 Cacajao melanocephalus
TGGCACATATACATCATGGAATACTATGCAGCCATAAAAAACAATGCGTTCCTGTCTTTTGCAGGGACATGGATGAACCTGGAAACCATAATTCTCAGCAAACTGACACAAGAACAGAAAATCAAACACCGCATGTTCTCATTCATAGGTGGGTGTTGAACAATGAGAACACATGGACAGAAGGAGGGGAGCATCACACACTGGGGTCTGTTGGAGGTAGCCGGGGGAGGCATAGCCAGGGGATGGGGAGGTTGGGGAGGGATAACATGGGGAGAAATGCCAGATATAGGTGACAGGGGGATGGAGTCAACAAATCCCATTGCCATGCATGTACCTATGCAACAATCCTGCATGATCTGCACATGTACCCCAGAACCTAAAGTACAATAAAAAAAAAATAAATAAAAATAAAAAAATTTGCCGGGCATGGTGGCAGACACCTGCTGTCCTAGCTACTCAGTTGGCTAAGGCCGGAAGATCAACTGAGCCCAGGAGTTCAAGGCTACAGTGAGCCATGATTGTGCCACTGCACTCCAGCATAGGCAATAGAGCGAGACCCCTTCTAAAAAAAAAAAAAAAAAAAGAAAGTATCTACTACCTATTACCTCAACTGTTACACTATTGATAAACTTGCTGTGTTATTAAAGGACATGCTTATTAAGTGTCATTTGGTTTTGGTTTTCATAAAACATGCAGTAACAACATTTTTCTTTTCCACGGACTTAAATTTCTTAAGCAGAATTTGCAGCCCAGAGAGAATATTGCTTACATTGAGGCTATTTAGAGTTTTTTTTTAATATTCATTTGTTATTGATTTCTAATTACCCTGTATTATGGTAACAGAGCATAGTCTGTCTTAACATTTAGAACACTTGGAGGCTTCATTCCCTGGCCTAGTATATGATAATTTTTGTGAATATTACGTAGATTCTCAAAAACAGTTTTGTTGTCTCAGCTTTTTGAGGAATATGTGCTACCTTCTTCACACTGAGGTCTTGAATTCTAGGTGATCTACTACACTATCATTTTGCATATAAATTTATTAATCAAAGACTTCAGTAGTATCCTATAACTACACTAATTTGGTCAATTATGATACCCTAAGAAAAGCTATAGTTAAAGTCTGCTCTTCTACTCTTTACAAACTTGAAAGTATAAACTTCTCTAAATGTCTTCCAAAGCATGTTGAGACAAAGATATTTCCAAAAGGACAGAAGAATAAAGGAAATGTACATCTAGAATGTATACGTAGATAGTCACTCCCTACAATTCCAGTCCCACATGTGGAGAACATGGAGTACATTCTCTGTTGGAAGGATCCCTCTGAAAAAACATACGCTCAAAATAGAACCATGAATTCACAAAGCATTCCTAAGCATTTCTCATGAGACCAACTGTATTTTTCTTAAAGTCCTCACACTCCCTTAAAGTTTACAATGAACACAGTCTTAATAAATAAAGTTGTGGCCCAGCATGGTGGCTTATGCCTGTAATCCCAGCACTTTGGGAAACCGAGGTAGGCAGATCACCTGTGGTCAGCAGTTCGAGACCAGCCTGGCCAATATGGTAAAACCCCATCTCTACTAAAATACAAAAAAATTAGCTGGGCATGGTGGCACATGCCTGTAATCCCAGCTACTTAGGAGACTGAGGCAGGAAAATTGCTTAAACCTAGGAGGTGGTGGTTGCAGTGAGCCAAGATTGCACCACTTTACTCCAGCCTGGGCACAACAGAGTGAGGCTCTGTCTTAAATAAATAAATAAGTTGTGAATGTAAATGAAGACATTTTGTTCTAGCATCTTCTAGTCATCACCAAAAGTGGATGACACAAAAACTATTTAGAAAATAATCTGTAACCAAAGCATGCAACCTGTTAAAAGGTTGCAATTTTAGTAGTTTTGTTTCTTTCTTTCTTTAAATGAACAGTCTCCAAGAAGTAATTTTAGCAGTTTTCAATAGATTTTTCTTGAACTCCTGGCCTCAAGGCAACCTTCCATCTTGGCCTCCCAAAGCGCTGGGATTACAGGTGTAGGCACCATGCCTGACCTTCCAATTGATTTTTCAATACATTTTCTGAGGAACAGAGAGCTTACAAATCCAGAAATATTCCTAGTACTATAAGAAAAAAAAAAACATTAAGGAAGAATAGTTAAAGGAAACAAACTCAGATCCTAGTAAAATACATCTTTTGTGATACTACTTAAAGTAGAGCTAAATAATAAGGAGCAATGTAGAGACCACACGTGAATTATGAAAAAGATTCTTAAGCTGCAATGAAATTCAGCTCCTATAGACAGTCAACTACTTTCTAATCTTCCTTCAAGGAAGGTCTTTGTAAAACTTGACCTTGCTGGAGGTGTGAACCTGAATTCAACACTGCGGTCTTTGCTCAGGTTTTATGACCACCCAATCATCCATAAGGCAGCCCATTATTTAATGTTGCTATCTTAAGTACTTAAGCTATCTGCCCCTAAAGACCTCCAATTTCATACCACCTCTACTATCAGTCTTGATATTAGAAAATTTGTCTCTCTGAGAAAAATGTTTGTTCCGTGTTCAGATAGCAAATTCACACATAAACCTCTGGACTGTAACCTGTGGTTAAGTTGGGAACTCATCATATTAATTTCTGCCAAACAGATTTTTTTCACTCAAAATAATGATAAACTCAGATGACATCACAGTTTTAAAAACTGACTTCCTGTACTGAGGGAGTTAACTGCTATAGACTAGCAAGAAATCCAAATTCCAAGACAGTGCTGTATACATTAGAATAGTCCCACCATTTTCTAATGTAAATGCTGAGATATATTGTCAATGTGCATGAAAATTATTTTAGGGTTTGGGTGGTATGGAGAAACATAACCCCCAACTTCTTATATGTGTTCACACATGATACACACAAGACACACACACACACAACCCTTGCCAAATTTGAAAAAAAGAGATTATTTTTTTCCTCCAGAGTAGTAGCTAATTTTTTTTTTTTTTTTTTTTGAGATGGAGTCACACTCTGTTGCCCAGACTGGAGTGCAATGGTACAGTCTCAGCCCACTGCAACCTCCACCTCTCAAGTTCAGGTGATTCTCCTGCCTCAGCCTCCCAAGTAGCTGGGATTACAGGTGCCTGCCACCACTCCTGGCTAATTTTTGTATTTTAGTAGAGATGGGATTTTGTCATGTTAGCCAGGCTGGTTTCAAACTCTTGACCTCAAGCGATCCCCTCAGCCTCAGCCTCAGCCTCCCAAAGGGCTGGGATTACAGGCATGAGGCACTACACCTGGCTTTTTTTTTTTTAATACAATGAAAGGGAGAGAGAGAGCGAGGTAAAGAGAACTGATTATAATATAATCTTCCTCTGTTTTCCATAATTTTTTACACTTACTGTTGGTTTAAGAAAACTGTGCAATTCTCTTGCTTCAGCAGCTGACAATCTGAGCAATGCTACATTTAGAGAACAATTTCCTTAACCTAGAGTTACCAAGAACATCAGAAGTATAGTTTTATTTAGATCTAAAATGCATAACATTTAGAGTTGCAGAGCCCCATCCCCAAAAAGAAAAAATAATAATTAATTCTGTCATTTGCTTTAATCCAACTAGACACATGAAAAACAGCTTGAATGTCTTTACTTGCTCTACCTAAGCTTTCAAGCACTCTAGAATGCTATTACTATAACAAAAATATTCAGATAAAAAGAATCTAAATTTGTTCCCTAATGTTGGAATAAAATAACAGGAGTATTTTCACTGACAAGGGAAAAATATAACTAAAAACAAAATGTATGAGCAATTAAAATCTGTTCTTAAGTTATATTCAGTGGTTTAGAATGAAGAGTTTCTTACCGGCTTTTAAAATTAAAACAGTTAAGATGTTAATTTTTTTATTTACGCATTTTATCCTTAAAAATAAACTTATGAATTCACACTCTAGGTCCTAGAGGCTAAAAAAATCTAGTGATTTAAATAATTTGGTTAATATAATGTGTCCTGTGTTTCAGAATATTCAGTTTCACTTATAAAATTATTTGATTTACTCTGTACTCCAAATATACTAGAAAATTCATATGTATTATAAATAGCTGTATTAAGAACAGAATGTATACACATTATATAGAACATTTTATTAAGTCAACAAATATTCATTGAGCATCTACCACATACCAGTCACAATGATAAATTACTTCAAATAAATGCGTATTTAGAGAGTATCTTCACACCGTCAAGTAAGTAGCTAATATGCATAGGTATTTAATATGTATGTATGTGTATATGAGAACAGACATACATACATATACATATCTATATGTAGATACATATCATATATATTCTCCATATACACACTACATACATACTAAACATTTATACATGTTTATTAGAGAGAGAGAGAGACAGAGCATATGCCAAAATAAATTTAAATTTAATACTTTAAAGTGACTTATAGCCTACGCTGCTGTAATTTATTTCAGGTAGATAAAGTCACACTTTTTTTAAAAAGTTTACCTTTATATCACAAAGGTGCATTTTTTTTAAATTTTTTGTTTTCATTTCATTAGTTTTGATGGTATAGGTGGATTTTAGTTACATGGATAAATCCTACACTTGATCTCAGCTAAAAGGCTGTGAAGTGACAAATGCATAAGCTCTTTAATAGTGATTTCTGAGATTTTAGGGCATCTGTCATTTGAGCAGTGCACACTGTACCCAATAGGTAGTCTTTTATCCCTCACCTCTCTCCCGAGTTCACTCCCTCCAAATCCCCAAAGTCTATTGTCTCATTGCTTTGTATCCGCATTGCTTCGCTCCCACTTATAAGTGAGAACATATAATATTTGGGTTTCCATTCCTGCATTACTTCACTTAGAATAATGGCATCCAGGTCCATCCATGTTGCTGCAAAAGGCATTACTTTATTCCTTTATATGACTGAGTAGTATTCCATGGTGTATATATACCACATTTTCTTTATCCACTCATTGATTGATGGGCACTCAAGTTGGTTTCATATCTTTCCAATTGCCAATTGTGCTGCTAGAAATATGCATGTGCATCTGTCTTTTTTGTATAACTTCTTTTCCTTAGGTAGATACCCAGTAATGGAATTGCTGGATCCAATGGTAGTTCTACATTTAGTTCTTTAAGGAATCTCCATATTATTTTCCATAGTGGTTGTACTAATTTACATTCCTATCAGCAATGTAAAACTGTTCCCTTTTCACCACATCCATGCCAACATCTATTGTCTTTTGTTTTTAAATTATGACCATTCTTGCAGGAGTAAGGTGGTATCTTATTGTGGTTTTAAGCATTTCCCTGGCATTGAGCATTTTTTCATGTGCTTGTGGGCCATTTGTATATCTTCTTTTGAGAATCATCTATTCATGTCCTTTGCTCACTTTTTGATGGGATTATTTGTTTGTTTTCTTGCTGATTTCTTTGAGTTCCTTTTAGTTTCGGATATTAGTTCTTTGTCAAATACATAGTTTGTGAATATAGTCTCCCACTCTGTGGGTTGTCTTTTTACTCTGCTGAATATTTCTTTTGCTGTGCAGAAGCTTTTTTGTTTAATTACATCCCAATTATTTATTTTTGTTTTTGCCACATTTGCTTTTGGGGTCTTAGTCATGAATTCTTCACCTAAGCCAATGTCCAGAAGAGTTTTTTCAATGTTTCCTCTAGAATTTTTATGGTTTTGGGACTTAATTTTAGTCTTTGATTCACCTTCAGTTGATTTTTATATAAGGTGAGAGGTGAGGATCCAGTTTCATTCTTCTACATGTGGTCTGCCAGTTTTTCCAGCACCATTTATTGAATAGGATGTTCTTTCTCCAATTTATGTTTTTCATGTTTTGTTGAAGATCAGTTGGCTGTACATATATGGCTTTATTTCTGGGTTCTCTATTCTCTTCCATTGGCCTACATGCCTATTTTCATGCCAGTACCAGGCTGTTTTGGTAACTTGTAGTATAATTTAAAGTTGGGTAAGGTGATACCTCCAGATATGTTCTTTTTGCTTAGCATTGCTTTGGTTTTGCAGGCTATTTTTGAGTTCCATATGAATTTTAGGATTATTTTTCTAGTTCTGTGAAGAATGATGATGGTATTTTGATGGGAATTGCACTGAATATGTAGATTGCTTTGGGCAGCATGGTCAATTTCACAATATTGATTCTTCCTGTCCATGAGCATGGCATGTGTTTCCATTTGTTTGGGTCATCTATAATTTATTTCAGCAGTGTTTTGTAGTTTTCCTTGTAGAGAGATCTTTCATCTCCTTAGTTAAGTATTTTCCTAAGTATTTTATTTTCTGTTTTTGCAGGTGTTGTAAAAGGGATTGAGTTATTGATTTGAATTTTAGCTTGGTCATTGTTGGTGTAAAGCAGTGCTACTGATTTGTGTACACTGATTTTCTATCCTGAGGCTTTACTGAATTCATTCCTCAGATCTAGGAGCTTTTTGGATTAGTCGCAAAGGTGTACTTTTATTCAATGATTCTTTAAGTTATAATATCAAATTTATGTATTATCTGGTGGTGTTTTCAGACACAAAACTTAAACACAAAACATTAAAAAAAAAAAGCCCTGCTTCTTGATATCATAATAAGTCTTGCTCAGTTATTCAACAAATAGTCATTCAATGTTTATCCAAGTCAGTAATTGTTTTAAGTCCTGGGAGTGCAGAAGTTAACAAAACAGAGATCCCTACCTTTGTGTAGCTTTCATGGTACCATTATGCAATGCAGTGGAGTCAGTCTTGCAGTTTCCTTTATTATATTTATCATAAGATCTTAGAACTGTGATTACGATATCTTGCAATTAAGCTATATATTGTACTAAGTGGACTGTTAATAAATATTAATCAAGGAGACTAATAAGTCCTAAGAGGAGAAAGCTTTCTGTTCTATTTTTTATTAACTATTCACGGTAATGCAAATCAACAACTATAAATCAAATGCATTCTTAGAAGTTGTTGGTTGGCAGCTGGGCATGGTGGCTCACACCTGTAATCCCAGCATTTTGGGAGGACGAGGTGGGCAGATCACAAGGTCAAGAGATCAAGAGCATCCTGGCCAACATGGTGAAACCCCATCTCTACTAAAAAGACAAAAATTAGCTGGGTGTGGTGGCGCGTGCCTGTAGTCCCAGCTACTCGGGAGGCTGAGGCAGGAGAATCACTGGAAACCAGGAGGCAGAGGTTGCAGTGAGCCAAGTTCATGCCTGCACTCTAGCCTGGTGACACAGTGAGACTCTGTCTCAAAAAAAAAAAAAAAGTTTAGTTGTTTTTCATAGAACTGAAATTATATTAGGAGCCTTAAAAATAATTCGGTCCCAGTGTAAGAGAATGGATATTGAAGGTATTCCTATGTGGTTGGTTTATTTTATAAGTAGATTTGTAATCTTTATGAAGCCATTACTAATTGTTCCACTAGCATAACATATAATTAAAAGGAAGATTTATGGTTCTGACACTATTACAGTAGCAGAGAAAAATGTTCTGCCATAAGGCTAAGAACTAGGAATTGGCTTTGATTTGAACAATGATAATTATTAAGCCAACATCTACAGATAATACAGGCTAAACTTATAGCTTACTCTTAATATGAATTATTACAACTAACATTTTTTAAACACTGATATTGCCAAGCATCATGCATTACATATACATCAACTTTAATATTTACATTAAGCACCCCCTACAAGGGGGTATTATATTCCTATTTTACTAATGAGAAAACTGAAACTAAGGAAGGTGAAATTACCTGACCAAGACAATATTTAGGATATGCATTTGAATCACTGTATCATCTATCCCTAAAAATGCTAAACTTACTAATCCATATTCGGCATCCCAAGCCCACAGAATCAAGCCTAGAAGTCAGAGTATAAGGTCGGTAGCATAGTATATAATTCAGCTAACTGAAACAAATAAAAAACTTGAAATTTAAATATATGTATATATTTAAATTTATATATCTTAGGGTCTGAGCTAGATAAAGTTAGCTCTCTTCTTGGCTTTCTACTTTAACTTTGCTTCACATTTATTCAAAAAAGGAATAAGACTGAAAGCATAGATAATCATAACTAAGCCCTTAGTCATTGTTATTTTATTATAATATACTTGGAGAAAAATAATTTTCCTAACCTTCTCTTGAATTCTCTGAATTAGCCAAACAATTCCAGATAATCCTTTTCTATGACCAATGGGCTAAAATTTTAAACAAAAATATAATTATAATAACAACTATAAACCACACTTGGCGTATCTTAAACCTATTGTAACTGAGTGTAACAACAGTCTCCCAAATTCCACTTTTCCTCTTTCCTACATTAGCACACTTGCTCTGCTACTTCAGCTATAATTGAAGAAAAATTAACTTTAGCATTACATCATATATAAAAGGGAAAGAGACTACTTTTTCCATAGCCAGTGCCTTTTGGAGGTAATCCTCATATAAAAATGTGTATTTTGGGTGATTTATACTTGCAATATTTTTCTTAAATATAAATGAAAGCACTCATATGGACAAATAATAAAGTAAGCAGAAATAGTTCTCATTAAATTTTCACATTCTATATTTTTTTAATTAAATGGTGGTCAAAAGGCTGCCATTTAGATTTGACAAAGAGACACTTAAAGGAAATTTTAAAATTTGGCAGTACACTACCACAGTATGCATTTATTATAGTAATTTTGAAATCTACATGCCTTATTCTGTAAGCAGCCTTTGATAGAGCTGTTTCAAAATGAGTGAGATTTATTTAAATCATTTCCTCCACCTAAAGAACTTGAACTTGACAGACATGGACTAAACTAATCTAACCTGTTTTTCAGTATCTAGATTCATTGGGAAGCCAGCCAACAAAGAAGAAATAACAACTCTCTAATGTGGTAGAAACAAAATCACATATAGTATAGCTAGATGAAAAAATACATATATAGTTGTGGAAACCCACATTGATCTCAGTCAAAAGTGGGCTGAATTTGTATGAATACCCAGTACCAAAAATCAACCTTTGACTAAAAATGTGGAGAGAAAAGTACAGTTAAATATGTGAATGGAAAATGGGCTTACTTTACATTGTATACCGAGTCCTTCCGAGGTATAGCCTGACTGAATGCCAAAAGCATCAGGGGGAATTTCTGATAAATATTTTGCCATCCCATACCTGGAGGCTGCGACAGGACTCCATCAGGATTAGCCTTGGAACATAGAGGATTCCTTTAAAAACAAAACTAAACTAAACAAAAAACATGGAGGTGTGGAAGCGGAAATAGTGCCAGTCATGCCAGTTCACCAATACAGGTGAACTCTGATTAGAAAGAAAAGTAGGAAAGACAGAAGTTAGACCCACTCTAGAAAAGTCTGATTGGGCTGGCTGTTGGGGCCTCAGGGTTCTCTGGGTAGACTGGAGAATCAAGTAGAAATTGGCTACTTGAAAGAGAAGAGACCAAGGAGAAGGAAAAGTCATAAAAAGTGAGACAGACTACACCAACAATAAATTTAGCTGATTTGATCACTGTGCCTCTGGAGAGACTACCCCAAAATCAAAGGAACAAAATCTAATTGGCCTGAAGACGTATTTCCAGTCTATAAAATTTATCTTAACTTCACTCACCCTCATCTTTACTAACATAACTATATTCGGGAATTTATTCCTAAAATATATCGTAGAAATTATCTAGCTCAAACTGTTCAATTAGAGTATATGAAAACTGAGACCAGAGTATTTAGTGATGGGCCCAAGGTTAGCTAATAAGTTAGTTGGCAGAATCTCCTTCAGACAACTAGGTAAAGTTTCTTATTATTCTATGCCACTGTTTGCCAATCTTAGTCATTTCTATTTCCTCACCTTTTTGCCTTATCTTAGTATCACGAATACTATCAGTTTTTTTCTGAAATTGACTCGGTTTTTACCTAATGCATTTACATAAAGAAAAATAATTTTTTATTATACTTTAAGGTCTGAGATACATGTGCAGAACGCACATGTTTGTTACATAGGTATACACATGCCCTGGTGGTTTGCTGCACCCATCAACCCGTCATCTACATTAGATATTTCTCCTAATGCTATCCCTACCCTAGCCCCCAACCCCCCGACAGACCCCGGCATGTGATGTTCCCCTCCCTGTGTCCATATGTTCTCATTGTTCAACTCCCACTTATGAGTGAGAACATGAAGTGTTTCGTTTTCTGTTCCTGTGTTAACTTGCTGAGGACAATAGTTTCCAGCTTCATCCATGTCCCTGCAAAGGACATGAACTCATTGTTGGTGCCCTGGTGGTTTGCTGCATAGTATTCCATGATGCATATGTGCCACGCATCCTTTATCCAGTCTATCATTGATGGGCATTTGGTTTGGTTCCAAGTCTTTGCTATTGTGAACAGTGCTGCAATAAACATATGTGTGCATGTGTCTTTATAGTAGAATGATTTATAATCATTTCAGTATATACCCTGTAATGGGATTGCTGGGTCAAATGGTATTTCTGTTTCTAGATCCTTGAGGAATTGCCACACTGTCTTCCATAATGATTGAATTAATTTATACTCCCACCAACAGTGTAAAAGTGTTCCTATTTCTCCACATCCTCTCCAGCATCTGTTGTTTCCTGACTTTTTAATGATCACCATTCTAACTGGCGTGAGAGGGTATCTCATTGTGGTTTTGATTGGCATTTCTCTATTGTCCAGTGATTATGAGCTTTTCTTCATATGTTTCTTGGCCACAAAAAAATGTCTTATTTTGAAAAGTGTGTGTTCTTATCCTTTGCCCACTTTTTGATGGTTGTTTTTCTTCTTGTAAATTTATTTCCTTGTAGATTCTGAATATTAGCCCTTTGTCAAATGGCTAGATTGCAAAAATTTTCTCCCACTCTGTAGGTTGCATGTTCATTCTGATGATAGTTTATTTTGCCGGGCAGAAACTCTTTAGTTTAATTAGATCCTATTTGTCAATTTTGGCTTTTGTTGCCGTTGCTTTTGGTGTTTTAGTCATGAAGTCTTTGCCCATGTCTATGTCCAAAATGGTATTGCCTAGGTTTTCTTCTAGGATTTTTATGAGTTTAAGTCTTATGTTTAAGGCTTAATCCATCTTGAGTTAATTTTTGTATAAAGTGTCAGGAAGGGGTCCAGTTTCAGTTTTCGGCATATGGCTAGCCAGTTTTCCCAACACCATTTATTAAATAGAGAATCCTTTCCCCGATGCTTGTTTTTGTCAGGTTTGTTAAAGATCAGATGGTTGTAGGTGTGTGGCATTATTTCTGAGGCCTCTGTTCTGTTCCATTGGTCTATATATCTGATTTGGTACCGGTACCATGCTGTTTTGGTTACTGTAGCCTGTAGTATAGTTTGAAGTCAGGTAATGTGATACCTCCAGCTTTGTTCTTTTTGCTTAGGATTGTCTTGGCCATATGGGCTCTTATTTGGTTCCATAAAAAATTTAAAGTATTTTTTCCTAATTCTGTCAAGAAAGTCAGTGGTAGCTTGATGGGGATAGTACTGAATCTATAAATGACTTTGGGGAGTATGGCCATTTTCACAATATTGATTCTTCCTATCCGTGAGCATGGAATATTTTTCCATTTGTTTGTGTCCTCTTTCATTTCCTTAAGCAGTGGTTTGTAGTTCTCCTTGAAGAGATCCTTCACATCCCTTGCGAGTTGTATTCCTATGTGTTTTATTCACTTTATAGCAATTGTGAATGGGAGTTCACTCATGATTTGGCTGTCTATTATTAGTGTGTAGGAATGCTTGTGATTTTTGCACATTGATTTTGTATACTGAGACTTTGCTGAAGTTGCCTATCAGCTTAAGGAGATCTGGGGCTCAGATGACAGGGTCTTCTAAATATACAATCCTGTTATCCGCAAACAGAGAAAATTTGACTTTTTCTCTTCCTATTTGAACACCCTATATTTCTTTCTCTTGCCTGATTGCCTGGCCAGAACTTCCAAAACTGTGTTAAGTAGGAGTGGTGAGAGAGGGCATCCTTGTCTTGTGCCAGTATTCAATGAGAATGTTTCTGGTTTTTTCCCATTCAGCATGATATTGGCTGTAGGTCTGTCATAAACAGCTCTTATTATTTTGAGATACATTCCATCAATACCTAGTTTATTGAGAGTTTTGGAATGAAAGGGGTGTTTAATTTTATCAAAGGCCTTTTCTGCATCTATTGAGTACTCATGTCATTCGTTGTGTTTATGTGATGGATTACATTTATCGATTTGCATATGTTAAACCAGCCTTGCATCCCAGGGATGAAGCCAACTTGATCATGGTGGATAAGCTTTTTGATGTGCTGCTGGATTTGGTTTGCCAGTATTTTACTGAGAATTTTCACAATGATTGTCATCAGGGATATTGGGCTGAAATTTTCTTTTTTTTGTTGTGTCTCTGCCAGGTTTTGGTATCAGGATGATGCAGCCCTCATAAAATGAGTTAGGAAGGAGTCCCTTTTTTTGTATTGTTTGGAATACTTTCAGAAGGAATGGAACCCTGTGAATCCGTCTGGTCCTGGGCTTTCTTTGCTTGGTAGGCTATTAATTACTGCCTCAATCTCAGAACTTGTTATTGGGCTATTCAGGGATTTCACTTATTCCTGGTTTAGTCTTGGGAGGGTGTATGTGTCCAGGAATTTATCCTTGTCTAGATTTTCTAGTTTATTTGTGTAGAGGTGTTTATAGTATTCTCTGATGGTAGTTTGTATTTCTGTGGGATCAGTGGTGATATCCCCTTTATCATTTTTTATTGTATCTATTTGATTCTTCTTTCTTTTCTTCTTTATTATTCTGGCTAGGGATCTGTCTATTTTGTTGATCTTTTTAAAATACCAGCTGCTGATTTATTGATTATTTGAAGGGTTTTTTGTGTCTCTATCTCCTTAGGTCTGCTCTGATCTTAGTTATTTCTTGTCTTCTGCTAGCTTTTGAATTTGTTTGATCTTGCTCCTGTAGTTATTTTAATGGTGATGTTAGGGTGTCAATTTTAGATCTTTTCCTCATTTCTCTTGTGGGCATTTAGTGCTATAAATTGCCCTCTAGACTCTGCTTTAAATGTGTCCCAGAGATTCTGGCATATTGTGTCTTCATTCTCATTGGTTTCTAAGAACATCTTTATTTCTGCTTTCATTTCATTATTTATCCAGTAGTCAATCAGGAGCAGGTTGTTCAGTTTCCATGCAGTTGTGCAGTTTTGAGTGAGTTTCTTAATCCTGAGTACTAACTGATTGCACTGTGCTCTGAGAGACTGTTTGTTATAATTTCCATTCTTTGGCATTTGCTGAGGAGTGTTATACTTCCACTTATGTGGTCAATTTTAGAATAAGTGCAGTGTGGTCCTGAGAAGAATGTATATTCTGTGGATTTGGGATAGTTATGTAGATGTCTATTAAGTTCATTTGATCCAGATCTGAGTTCAAGTCCTGGATATCCTCGATAATTTTCTGTCTTGTTGATCTGTGTAATATTCACAGTGGGGTGTTAAGTCTCCCACTAGTATTGCATGAGAGTCTAAGTCTCTTTATAGGTCATTAAGGACTTGCTTTATGTATCTGTGTGCTCCTGTATTGGATGCATATATATTTAGGATTATTAGCTCTTCTTGTTGCATTGATCTCTTTACCACTCTGTAATGCCCTCCTTCATCTCTTTTGATCTTTGTTGGTTTAAAGTCTGTTTTATCAGAGACTAGGATTGCAGTCCCTGCTTTTATCGCTCTCCATTTGCTTGGTAAATCTTCCTCCATCCCTTTATTTTAGCCTACGTGTGTCTTTGCACTTTAGATGGGTCTCCTGAATACAGCATACCGATAGGTCTTGACTCTTTATACAGTTTGTCAGTGTGTTTTTTAATTAGGGCATTTAGCACATTTACACCGAAGGTTAATATTGTTAATATTGATATGTATGAATTTGATCCTGTCATTCTGATGCTAGCTGGTTGTTTTGCCCGTTAGTTAATGGAGTTTCTTCATAGTGTTCATAGTCTTTACAATTTGATATGTTTTTTGCAGTGGCTGGTACTGGTTGTTCCTTTCCATCTTGAGTGCTTCCTTTAGGAGCTCTTGTAAGGCCTGCCTTACAGTTGCTTTTCTGTAAATGATTTTTTTTTCTTTTTTGCTTATGAAGCTTGGTTTGGCTGGATATAAAATTCTGGGTTATAAATTCTTTTCTTTAAGGATGTTGAATATTGGCCCTTACTCCCCTCTGGCTGATAGGGTTTTGGCTGAGAGATCTGCTGTGACTCTGATTGGCTTCCTTTTGTGGGTAACCCTACCTTTCTGTCTCGCTGCCCTTAGCATTTTTTCCTTCATTTTAACCCTCAGGAATCTGACGATTATGTGTCTTGGAGTTGCTCTTCTCAAGGAGTATCTTTGCGGTGTTCTCTGTATTTCCTGAATTTGAATGTTGTCCTGCCTTGCTAAGTTAGGGAAGTTCCCTAGATAATATCCTGAAGAGTGTTTTCCAACTTGGTTTCCTTCTCCATCACTTTCAGATACACTGATCAAATGTAGATTTGGTCTTTTCATATAATCTCATATCTCTTGGAGGTTTGTTCATTTCTTTTTACTCTTTTTTTCTCTAATCTTGCATTCTTGCTTAATTTCATTGATTTGATCTTCAATCTCTGATATTCTTTCTTTGCTTGATCAATTCAGCTATTGAAAATTGTGTATGCTTCCCTAAGTTCTTGTGCTGTGTTTTTCGGCTCCATCAAGTCATTTATATGCTTCTCTATGCTGGTTATACTAGTTAGCATTTTGTCTAACCTTTTTTCAACATTCTTAGCTTCCTTGCATTTGGTTAGAATATGCTCCTTTAGTTCAGAGACGTTTGTTATTACCCATCTTCTGAAGCCTGCTTCTGTCAGTTCTTCAAACTTATTCTTCATCCAGTTTTGTTCCCTTGCTGGTGAGAAGTTGTGATCCCTTGGAGAAGAAGAGGTGTTCTAGTTTTTGGAGATTTGAGCATTTTTGCACTGGTTTCCTCCTATCCTCGTGGATTTATCTACCTTTGATATTTGAAGTTGGTGACCTTTGGATGAGGTCTCTGAGTGGATGTCCTTTCTGTTGATGTTGAAACTATTTCTTTCTGTTTGTTAACTTTCCTTCTAACAGTCAGGCTCCTCTGCTGCAGATCTGCTCAAATTTGCTGAAGATCCACCCCAGACCCTGATTGCCTGTGAATCACCAGTGGGAGCTGCAGAACAGAAAAGATTGCTGCCTGTTTCTTCCTCTGGTAGCTCTGTCTCAAAGGGTACTCACCAGTTGGTAGCCAGAGTTCTCCTATATGAGGTGTCTGTCAGCCCTGGCTAGGAAGTATCTCCTAGTCAGAATACATGGACATCAGGGAGCCCTTAATTTTTTTCACTGAGCTGTAATTCACCTACAATAAAATACACAAACATTCAATGTACAATTCAAAAACTGAATACAACTGGGTAACCCACAATCCACACCTCGTTATAACAGGGCCTTCTTGTCTCTCCTGAAGGCCTTTTTGTAGTCCATTCCAGTCATACCCCTTTATCCCAAAGCAGACAACCAGTATTACTATTTTCCTTTTGCCTTGGATAAGGTTTGCTTGTTCTAAAACTTTACAAAGATAAAACCGTTTAGCCTGCATTCTTTGTGTCTTTCTTTCACTCTGCATATTGTTTATGAGAGAATCTGGGTTGTTAAGTGATTCAACAGGTCAGACATTGTTATTATTGGGTAGTATTCTGTTTTATGACTATACAATAGCTTGTTTATCCATTTTTCTGCAGATATGCATTTGAATTGTTTCCAGTGTTTGGCTGTAATTGTTAAAGTTGCTGTGAATGTTCTGGTCTAAGTCTTTGTGTAGACATATGTTTTCATTTTTCTTCTATATATACCTAGGAAAATAAAACCGGGTCTAAGGATAGGCAATTTAAGAAAAATTGTCAAACTTTTATATGAAAGTGGTTATATGAAATTCTATGTTCTTATCAGTGTGAGCGTTCCGGTTGTTCACATCTTTGCAATATCAGTATCGTTAGATCTTTACATTCTATCCATTTTATAGGAATTCAGTGATAAATCATTTAAATTTGCTGAGTAATTTTCATGTATTGGTTGGTCTTGTATATAACTTAATTTGCAACTTTTCCATGTCTTCTGCTCATATTTTGAACTGTGGGAATTATGAGTCTATTCTAGATACAAGTCCTCTGTCAAATATATGTTTTGTAAATCCATATTTTTGAATTTATTTTACATTTTGGCTTGCCTATTTATTTCCTTAATGTTTGTAATGTTAATAAAATATTTTTGTATGCTTTTGTCTGAAGGCATTATAGATTGTGATTTTATGTTTAGGCCTCTGAGCTATCACAAATTAATTTGTGTGCATGATGTGACTAGGAGCTGAATATTTTCATTTTCATATGGATATTCAGTTAATCCAGCACCATTTATTGACAAGGCTGTCATTTTCTTATTGAATTAAATTGGCAATTTTATTGAGACTGAATTTGCCATATAAACCTGGGTTCATTTGGACACTCCATTCTATTTCGTTGATCTATTTGTTTATCTTTGTGACGGTGCTATGTTGTCTTGACTAAATTAATCTAGAGTAATTCTTAGAGTCAAACAGTGCAAGCCTTCCAGGTTTTTCTTTATTGTTTCCTGTAAGATTGTTTTGCAAATTCTAGGTTGTTTACATATTCATGTACATTTTAATACAACATTATCGATTTCTATAAAAATAGCTGTTGGATTATGATTGAGATTAAAATTGAATATTAATTTGGGGAAAATGAATATTTTTAAAATATTGTATCTTCCAAGCTATAATTGGTGTTTTTCAGCACATTCGAAAAGTTTCCAGCCATTATTTCCTCAAATTGTTGTTCTGCTCCATTCTCTCATGCCTTGACTTTTGCAACCCAAATTACATGTACGTTAGATGTCTTGTTATTATCCCACAGATCTCTGAAGCTCTGTTCGAGTTTCTTTCAATTTTCGTTTATTTGTTCTTTTGTTTAGATAATTTTTACTGATGTATCTTCAAGTTTGCCAATTCTTTCTTTTCCTATCTCAAACTTGTTTTAAGCCCTTCCAGTGAATTTTTCACTTCAATTACTGTATTTTAGGGATCTATAATTCCCCCTTTGCTCTTTTTTTATAGTTTTCATTTCTGTGCTGAGATTTCCCCATCTGTTCATCTGTTATACACATATTTCCCTTTAAGAACTTAAACGTACTTGTAAGAGCTATTTGAAGTATTTGTCTGCTTCTTGCAACATCTGGTTTACCTGGAGGTTTGTTTCCATTAATTGTTTCATGAGTGAGGGTCACATTCTCCTTTATTTTTACATATCTAATGATTTTTATTTGGATCCAGGACATTACGAATGATGCATTGTAAAGATTCTGGATTCCGGTATGTTTATCTGGGGAATGATTTTTTAAAATATTCTAGTAGCCAGTTAATTTGACAGTCAAACTCTGTCTCTTCTGCATTGGTATTAGCTGACTCTCTATGCAGTAATTTTAGCCTCCACCTGCTGCTTTTATTCTGGCCTCCTAGGATCTTCCCTGTAAATACATAGTTTACTCGTTAGCGAAGAGTCTAGGTAAATTTCGGACACTTGTTTTAGGGATCACCTCTTTAGTTCCTTCACTTTCAAGATTTCTTACCCAAACATTCTGACTCCTCTGACAACCCAAAACTATTCTCTGACACCTTAAGAATGTAGTTTTGTGTCTTTCTGCTGTATTTTATATATTTTTTGAAGCAAATAGCTACAAAATGGTTTCACCTATTGCAGTTCATCTTTTAAATGGAGTCTTCTCTAGTTTCTGCTTGTTTTTAGTCACTGCAATGCCTTCAAATAGTTGTTTGTTTGTTAGTTTTTAACTTTGTTTAGGTTTAATTATTGTTGCCAATGGGAAGGTTGACATGACAAAGCTAATCTATAGGGGCCAAAACCCTAAAACCTTTGTTTTTTAATCTAAAGGTTAGCAATTCAGGAACATAAGGGTGACAAGTGTTCAACAAAATGTGTATCACAAGTGTTTAACACATTTCACAAACACGAACAACACAGGAAGAGTCAGAGGGAATTGTTTGCATTTTTTTGGTGAGTTTTCTTCAATCGTGCACAGAAGAAATTTTCTTGGTTGTCCTGTGTACTTTTCCTGAGGCACTTTGCTAAAGAAGTAGGACAAATCTGATGAGGACAGACATTGTTTGCAAATAAGATTATGGTAACCTGTGAAACCCTGCCAAACACCAGTTATTCCCCACCCTCTGTTTCTCAGGCATAGGGAGCTAAAAGAAACAAGGTTATATGAATTCAAGTCTGCTATTGTAATTGACAGGCATGAAGTAGCTTACCCTTTTAAGTTGCCCAGTATGTGAAAAACTGATATAGAAAAGATTGAGACCAGCTGTTCTCTCTTTTTGTTGAAGACCTAAAAGGAAGAAATAGACAAACTGCTACATTAGAGATTAAGATCATCTATGTAAGAAAATTCTTCTTAATGTTGGAAATGTTTAAATTCCTCAATGGATAACCAAAGGCATTGTCAGAGAGAGAGAGAGAGAGAAAGCATGTGATTTCTCTGAAGGGAGACATATGTGCTTAAAAATGACAGCATATGCTTTTATCTTTTTTTAGTGTTTAATCAACACTGTCGTAAAAATTTGTGCCAAAATTTTTAAAGATATTATTTTCACATGGGCCTTATTTTCCAGGATGCATAAGGAGCACTCAGCATAATAATGTGGCTAGATGACACATCTCAGTTATTTAGGATTTTGGACCTCCAGATTTCCTCAGGAACAGGGATACGTATCAATACTCTCTCAGATCTGCTTCCACTACTCAAAGTACAGTATAAATATACAACATATAATTAGAATTTAATACATACTTGAATGCCAGTATGTTCTGTACATTTTTAAGCCTATATACTGAAAAAGTAAAGACTTGGCATCAAGATAACTGATGTCAAGACCCAACTATGCCATGGAAAGGCGGGACAATTAAAAGATATTTTTCTGTGCTGTTTGCTCTTTGCTGCACTGTGGATGGACCTACAGATGCCCATGGTCATGGGATGCTACAATATCTGGTAGTTCCTAGGATTGAGAAACACCAAATGCTGCTTAGTCAGATCTGTAAATACCACGATTCCTCTGCTGGACGCTTCCCATAGACTCTCTGTAGTGTTACTAAATCATCAGGGTTAAATTACTTATGTACATATGGTCTGAGTCTGTGACTGGCCATTTTCAACATGTGTTCGAAACGCTTATCAAGACTTGCTTTTTCCTTCGTACAAATTTATTTCAGCTAATTTAAAGGGAAATGGTTAAATTAAAAACAGCAAAAACCTACATTTTGCTCTATAATATATCAGTTTTCTAGGGCTGCCATAACAAAATACCACAGACTGGGTGGCTTTCACAGCAAAAATTTGTTTCCTCATAAGTCTGGAGGCTGCAAGTCCAAGATGAAGGTGCAGGCAGAGTATGATTACCTCTGAGGCCTTTAGCTTGCAGATAGCCGCATTCTTACCACCTCTTCACATAGTCATCCCTCTGTGTGTGCCCCCAGGGTCTCCCTCAGATAATGTCTTTGTTTAAATTGAGTCACCTCTTTGAGGGCCTTATCTCTAAATACAGTCTCATGGGTTAGCGCCCACCATTATGACCTCCTTTAACCTTAATCTTTAAAGGCCATGTTTCTAAATGTAGTCATATTCTGAGATACTGAAGATTAGGACTTAAACATATAAATTTGGGGGACAGGCGGACACATTTCAGTCCGTACTAGGCACCAAATCTATCATTAGCCATTTTGGCATAGTTGAAAACCTAACTACAGCTTTGTAAAAGAAAAGGCATACAACTCAATTGACAGTATGGAAACACTGCAATAAAATATATGTTCATCCTTTACTCATCTCCTATTATCTTCTGAATCTTTTCTCCCCTTTCTTGGCAAAGAGGAAACTTCCAAGTCAAGTTTGTGATATTGAAATGAGTGAATGAAGTAGTAGATTACCTAAATAATGGAAGTCAACAGCTTTTACGATTAAATGGAAATAACTGATATAGGAAAATTCAAACAAAACAATATTAAGTAAACAGTAGTAGAGAAAACTGTTTACATATTATAGTCCCATACATTACTTTATAAGGTCGAGATGAGGATTAAATTAGTTAATACATATAAAACACTTCTAAAATTAGCTGGCAGAAAGTAAGTGTTCCATATACAATAGCTTATTATTGCTGGTATCATCATATAAAAATAATTTAAGATTGATACCATGTACCTGTTTTTCTCTGTACCACAGTACATGACCTTTCTCTGTCATTCATCCTCCAGATTTCCTTGTACAGTCTCCTCTTTGGAATTCAACATCTTTTGGAATCCAACATCTCTATTGAGGCAGGAGTGTCACAGGTGAGCCTGATGTTCTAAGTCCAGCCTACTTATGAGACTTGAGAATTTCTCCGTAGAGGTCGCTTTGTGATTGCAATTGAGAGGAATACTTTTCTTCAGGAGAAGCTATTGACCAGTCTGTCAGATACACACCAGATACAAAGGACTTGAATTACACAATTGTTTGGGGAATGCTCCTGCAGCCTGTAGTATCATTAGTCAGGAGGAAGAGATTCTTATATTAATCAAGTCTCCTAAGGATGTTGACAAGGATAATAATTCTTTCCCAATGTGCTGTTATAACTCTCAATTGTTTTATATTAAAACAAGAGAATAAAAAGGCTTTGGGAAAGAATACACATTTTTAATAGAAGCTATAATTCTGTGTGAAGGGTTATCTGAATAGTTTGCCCAAGAAATGAAATTATAGCACTTCTGCTACTGATATAGCCATTGAGGGAATGAAGCCAAAGTCCTGTCATCCCTTTCCATAGAGGTTTGTAAGGATGCAGTTAACCCTGTGTAACTTCTGTCCATACATCCAAGGGCTTTTGCTTTTCTCTGAAAAGAACAAACTGGTGCTATTAACCTTTGCTTAATCTGACTAAAAACAGCATTATACAAAATAAAAGGCATTTTAGCCACTGAATCCTTGTAGATAATAATATTTTTTAAATAAATGACAAGTCATAAACATAAAGAGTAAACTTACCTGGGTTGGATAGTACAGTTAATTCAGTTTACCAGGTATCATCCTAACTCTATGGGTATATAAAACTGTGTTTCAGTTTAGTTAAACATATCAGAAATGTCTAATGGACTGGGTAATTTTTTGGTCCCTCCATCCTCTAGAAAATTACCAGAGGCTTAAGTAGGAATAAAGTCGGTTTTAGTTGGAGCCCTCCAGAGAGTAGGACTATGCTTCCTGGTTTAACAATAACTTATTTTGAGTACCTAGCCACTGCTGACTCTCACAGAGAAAATGCAAACTCCCTAATCAATTTTGAAGTGGATTTAGACCCAGAAGATAGCCAATTAATGCATCTCAACTTTCCAAAAAGCCTGAGTATGAGCAAGTAGCCCCCAAGGCCCCAGATAATGATTATTATTTCCATCTTCATCCAAGAGGAAAAAAGCTAGAAACAGCCTTCATTTCAATAGTGTGTTGGGCCACTGATTTTTATCACTTATGTAAGAGTCATTTGTAATTAACGTACAGAATCATAACCTCTTACAGGTATAAGGATCACATAGATCTCACATAGTGAGATCCAATGCTCTCACTTTGCAGATGAGCAGACTGAGGCCTATAGTGGTTTAGAGACTTGTTCAAGGTCACATGCTTGTTAATGGCTCAGGAGGGATTTTGATCAAATGTACTATTGCAAAAGGATGTGGAAAACCGCTGATTCTGCTTAGCAGCTGTATTAGTTTGTTTTTCCACTGCTATAAATATACTGCCAGAGACTGGGTAATTTATAAAGAAAAGAGGTTTAATTGGCTCATGGTTCTACATGGCTGGGGAGGCCTCAGGAAACTTACAATCATGGTGGAACAGGAAGGGGAACCAAGGCACATCTTTCCATGGTGGCAGGAGGGAGGGAGGGAGGGAGGGAGGGAGAGAGAGGGAGAGAGAAAGATGCCACTTATAAAAACCACCAGATCACCTGAGGTCAGGAGTTCGAGACAAGCCTGTCCAACATGATGAAACCTTGTCTCTACTAAAAATATAAAAATTACCTGGGTATGGAGGCAGGTGCCAGTAATCCCAGCTACTCAGGAGGCCGTGGTGGAAGAATCTCTTGAACCCAGGAGGCAGAGGTTGCAGTGAGCCGAGATCATGCCACTGTATTCCAGCCTGGGCAACAAGAGAAAAACTAAAAAATAAAAAAAAGAAAGGAAGGAAGAGAGGTGAGGAGAGGCAAAGCCAGATCTCATGAGAACTCACTATCATAAGAACAGCATAGGGGAAACCACCCCCACGATTCAATGGCCTCCCCCCAGGTCCCTCCCTCAACACATAGGGATTACAATTTGAGATGAGATTTGAGTGGGGACATAGAGCCAAATCATATCAGCAGCATAAAAATTTCTTCTTCAATGTTACTTACACTGTTGTTTGTACAAAATACAAAATTATATTTTAGCCCAGCTCCCACTAGAAATAAACTAAAAATTAAAATTAAAACTCACAGATTTTTGTTTAGAATTTGATGCTGCTTTAAGCAAAACAGTATTTAAAATGACTGTGCTAATAAGTGTGTCACGCTTTCTTCTATGAGCAGGAAGAGTAGGAGTAGGGAGAAAAATGTTTGCCAAGTTCATGGAGAAAAGAGATTGCTGGGCCTGGTGTGTTTTCCCTCCAAGGCAGAGAGAGCCACTTTCTCATTTTGAAGAGGATTAGTGTTTCCTGGCTTCCTAGACCTGAGGCTGCATTCTCCCCTTTCTCTGGCTACGGTAAATTTGGGACACTGGCTGGTGCCCAGAATTCCAGTCCCTTCTTGTCTGTATCCCTGTTTAGGTTGGAGAATAGGAAGAATGCAGCAAGATACAGAGAAAAGTTCACTTGACTATTACAGCTAAATAAATAACTATCATATCTGTAGTCATTGCAATGAACTACTCAGACAGCGTTTAAAAGATGTACATATATATGGGTGTATTTATATTTATATTGTAAAAACCAGCATCTCTGACACAGAGCAGCATTACAAATTAATTGAGCCAGTTTCATGTTAGTAATGATGCTAGCAGGATATTTTACAATTTAGAGGGTGTTGATGAAGTGAATACCTTGTAGAAAAGCAATGTGCTGCAGAGTAATCGAGGTCTCGGCTTGTCTGTTCCATCCTTAATTAAATTAGAAATTTCATTTAAAAAGAAAAAGTCTCATGTTTGGTCTCAAATAAGCATGGAGGTTGTGATGCTAGGTGAGATTTCACCTTTGTTGTTGCCATGTCCACTGTCTCCTGAGCATATGCTGCCACTGACCAGCGGGAAGAAAGCTTCTCTGAGGGAAGAGGTCAGCTGTTGGCAGAGCATGGGTCAGTGTGGAAAAAGCAGGAAATTACTGTAATTGCTCCGTTGCATTACTTTTTCAACCGTAAATGAGGCTCGTCATTAATGAATCAGGCATACAGACTGCCAGGGTCTCAGCATTAATTGTACCTAATGAGCATCTTATGGTTGAAGGGAAAAGCTATGGGAGCCATTTTCAGTCTGATTTGATTTGGAAGAAAAAACTCAGGCAACTTACATTTTCCATGAAATTTCAGGGCACCACATTTTCACTCCAAACCCCAAATAGGTTGCTGAATATCTGCAGAAAAGTCTATCAAATTCTTCCTGAGAAAGAAGGAATAACAAGAAGTGCTTCAGTGAGATTTGCCTTCCCCTGCCAGGCAGGGCACCTACAGGGAGTGTTTGAATCTCCTTTTGACTGTACTATGCATGCTAAGGCCTAATGCAGTGTACATAATTTGTTTTATTCATTTGAGATCATTCAGCAGCGATTCAGTGCAAGTTAGCCTGGAGGATGTTTTATCCAATAAATTTTGTTTAAAAAATGTATTCTCCCATGATAATGTACTGTTATTCCAACAAAATAGGTGATGCAAAAGTTTACTCTGAGCTGTCTGGAATGTTTTGCCCCTTAAGAGGAACTGATATGTTACATCTCTTTGTAACCCCAGAGTCTCTTGTAATTGGTTTTGTGATACATGTTCAGCACTGGAGAACC
Organism: Cacajao melanocephalus; assembly: GCA_963573385.1. Classification (NCBI taxonomy): domain Eukaryota; kingdom Metazoa; phylum Chordata; class Mammalia; order Primates; family Pitheciidae; genus Cacajao; species Cacajao melanocephalus. The sequence continues at coordinate 24,166 of CAUYLG010043175.1, forward strand.
AAGGCTAATAGTGTTGGTATAGTTCAGACCTTTTCATATCATAGGATAAATGGGTGAATCCCACTTCTCAGAATGCGCTAAGCCAATACCCTAGAATGGATTAGCAATAGGCGTGCCTGCCTTCAGGTGGATGCATCTACCCAAGGCACCCTGCTAGCAGCTCCCACTTGCTCCTTCAGTTGGGTACCCTTGTGCAGTATACAATCTGGACAAGATACATCATAGCCTTAGAATCATCCTTGTGAACATTAATACCTCTCTAATCCAACACCAAGTCTGTGGGAGGAATCTGGAAGCAAGATTATCTTGAAAAGTAAAAGATATGGAGCAAGCCTATGGGGCAGACACAGTGATTATATAATTTTCAGTAGAGGAGAACATGATAGAAAGTTTGAGATTCATATCAGTACTACAGTTGATCCACTGTTAGAAGTAAATATTTTCCTTAGGATCACATAATTTCTTGCTGGAAAAGAACTTAGGAATCATTTAATTCTGCTTGTTCATTTTACAGGTAAGAAGCCATGTATATAGCTTAGTGCTACATAGCTAGCTATATGGAGCCTGTGCTAGAATCCAGCACTTAGGACTAGAAGTGTAATTTCCATTCTGTCCTGCTGAGCTAAATGCCACAAGCACAAACCCATCTTTCAGCTTCAAGAAGTGCCTTTAAGTCTGATATTCTGCTAATAGGTGACTAAATCCATGCTTAACCTATCTTTAGTCTTCCCTATCTTTAGCCTTTCAACTATTAATTGAAAATTAATAGTTTCAATTCTTCTTCTTTCTCTGTCTTCATGTTTACAAAATAAATAATAATCTTTTAATATAGCCTTCCAAGGATAGTTGATATTTACTGATGACAATGGAAATGACATTCCCCATCAAGTCAGAAGTTGTGTTAACTGACCTCTCAGTTTCCTTCCATCTCAAGATCTAGTTTTACTAACATGGCAACCTCTTTCTCTTTTGCTTATTCAGTTACCCTTCCCTTTTATAATCTTATGTCTTTCTTGAGGGGCAGTAGCAAGACCTATATGGTATGGTACAAAAACAACCCACTACCATATACATCAACAGCCCTCCACTCTACCATATATATCACATGCACACACATGCAAACACACATTTGTGATTACTTTTAGTATTGTGTTGATATTTTGGATATCACAGTACCTTGTTGTTAGTCCACTGTAGCTCCTTAAATTAAGTCTGGTAGGTCCTATTAGGATTTGATGCTGTTTTAGTAAAGCTGAGCCTAAAATAACTCTACTGATGAAGATCTCATGCTTATCTCTGGGAGCATCTTCTACATATGACTGGAGAACTAATGAAATTCTGAGCAATTGCCAGATCCACAGTCACTGGGAAATGCCAAACCAGTTATTATATCTAGGAGGTGTATAAAAGATGGCTGCTCTGTCTCTGCATGCTGAGAAGAGAGGAAATGTGTCTGGCTAGCAAAATTCAAAGGAGATGCCTATCATCAAAAAATCAAAAGCTTTCCTCCAATACCATCTGGCATAAGAAAAGTCTGAGTTAATAGTCAAATAGCATCTTTTGCACTTTAGCTTTCATTCTACTGTTTCCTATGTTTTTCCCCTTTTAGATGAGACCAAAATAATAATATTAGCTGCATTCATCTATCCATTCATCTAAATCCTTACTCTTTGTAAAGTATGCCATATGTGAAACAAAGGTTTAAAAATACATAAGGCTTCTATTTTCATCGACTTCCATAAATAAGTACTATAAATTATGGCTAACCACCAAGTAATATTATTGAGCATCTGTTCATGGCATTTAAATGTCTAAAGGGGCTAAGGTTGTTTAGCCAAGAAAGGAGGAAACCAGAAGTAGCATTCGTGACAGTCCATTATTCAAAGGGCAGTAAACAACTGTTTGTCATCCCCTCTTAGAAGGAAATAAGAGAAAAGAAGCTTGCAAGCACAAGAACTTCTTGAATATGAAGTGCCCAATAAAACAGTGAAGGAGCTCTTTCTACTTCTCTATATTTACACCTCTAACTATAACCATATCTATGCTTACATACGTATATCCATATAGAATTATAAAATCGGGATGCACCAAAAGCAAAATTTGGGTAGGCTAATCAGCTGACTGAGGATGATGTTACATATATATAAGTTATCTAGTAACCCATTTTTCTCAATCAGTTATTCGTGAGGTAACTGGCATCTTATAAGGCCAAGTGCTTTAAAGGATTACAAAAAGCCCAAAGTGTAATATCTGAACTGAAGGACTTTATAGTCTGGTTGGGAGACAAACTGAGTGGATAAAGCAGTAGGCAGTACAGCGTTATTCGTAGTTATGTCATCTATCGATTGTATAGTGTAGGTGGCAATATTGTACGTGTTCCAAAGATGACAGACAGGCTTAGATTCATTTGCACGTCTTAATATAGTCTGAAGGCAGAAAAACATAATTGATCTTTAAAGGACCGTATTTTTATATGTGACAAGGGGGAGAAGAAACAACAGAAAAGGGGAAACTGAGAAAAGTTGGTAAAGTAGAAATTAATAAGGTATTTTTATAGAGTCAATAAAAATGTAGATTCAAACAGATGAGAAGGAAAACATTACGGGAGAGTGGGGAATAAGTTCTAGCAGGTAGAGTGGGAGAATCCACCATGGTGCCCGCTTCACTTTATGGCTGGGACAATGCCCACCCATGATGCTACCTCTCACTTCTAGTCATTTATACTCTTAACTGAACAATCTACTCTACCCAATTCATTGCTTACCTTGAATCTCTCAGAACAACAAATATCTAACCAGATGGTCCCCATAAGAGGGCACTGGAATCAAAATCAATTTAATTGTTGTATAAGATCATGCTTTGTATTCTCAAGATAAAGACAGAGGACTGCTTTTCAACCCCTTCTTGCCATTATCTGCTAATCTCTCCTTTCCATTTCTTCCCTTTCTTGTTGCTGCTCCTTCATTCATTATTAATTCAACAGATATATTAGCTTCTATTTTGTCTCATGCTCTGGGCTAGACACTGAGAGTACAGAGCTGTGTAAGACACTCTTTTTACCTTCAAGATGATTTTAGCCTAGCAAGTCAAACAGGCAACTCCAGTAGAGTCAGATGCCTGCTATGTGTTGCGGCACCTCACCCAGATCCTGAGGAAGGTCATCTAAATGAAATGCTAAAAGGAACAAGGAAGTAGAAGTGGTTGGAGAGAGGAGTCTGCTCCAATCAGGCAGCACAGTGGTGAAACCTAAAGTGAGAAAACACAGTGCACATGGAGAACCACAAGAATTGCACTGTGGGCTACAACATAGTAGAGGACAGATAAGCTAACGGGAGGTTCCTGCAATCAGAACCCCATCATCACAAGTCTTTGATAACTGTGTTCAGTCATTGACTCATGGGACACCTATTTAATGAGTACTTCTTTTGTGTCAGGAATTATGCTAGAGGCTAGACATACAGCTCCACACAAGACACAGAGCTACCTCAGAGAAGCTTTCATTCTAGCTGTCACGCAGAAAATGACAGTTATTGATGGTTCTGAGGGATGTGAAGGGGCACATGACTCATCCCAAATTCATTCTGTAACTTTCTCTGCCTCTGATCTCCATTACTCCTATTCCAGACTCACTTTTTAATTTAGTTTTCTTCTAAAGTTCACAGGAGGTCTGTTAAGTTCTATTACTCTGTTCTACTCTTTATTTTATTCCTAATCTTTGTATTGTTTAAACAACCAGAATGAACATATTTCCATTAATGTTCAGAAGTATCTCCTTCAAATAAATTACATAGATGCATGTACTGAGGTCCATTTTATTTTTAAATTTTCTGAGAAATCTATAAGGGCTTTTAAAGCCTATTTTTCAATAATTTTTAATAAGATAGAAAGGAAAAAATTAGAAATAAATGTTAAAAAAAAGATAGTGTAGCTATTGTTTGTTATCCTTCAGTCTATTTGCCTCCATGCAGGGCCCAAAATAAAATGTAAAAATACAAAAATAAATGTAAAGTTAAGAAAATAACCTTAATAATAGAAAAAAATTACAAGAACACAAAGGATTTATCTCAACAATTTAATTCAGCATTTCTTCAAGGAGGCAGGAATTTGTCAATAATCAAGGCTTTGCTAACAGTCAGTTCCTGGAGAAGGATGACAAGCTAGCTGAAACAAATAAAACAGTAATAACATGACAGAGAAAAGGTAAATAGGATGCTGAAGCAAACAGTAGTAAAAATGAATGCGATGGTGAAGAATAAATAATAGAAACACTGAGAAAGCAATGTTTTGGGATCGAATGCAACAATGAGGAAATTAAATCCAGAGAGAGATAAGAAATGAGAAAGAGAACCAGTACAAGTTGTCTTTTTTTCTTCCTCCTGCTCCTCTACCCAAGAGAAATAATTGTCAGCTACAGGTCATAAAACTTTATAGATTAATGCCCTTTGACCTCTGACCCTGTGATTTATTTCCTCTGAACAGAGGTGCAGTCCTCCCTCCTCCTGAGAAAAATGAGGCACCATGGCTGGGTAGCTTCTCCCATCCATCAGGCAATGAAATGTGTCTCCAGGTCTCAATTTGCCATCAGCAGTCTTGCTCCAGGCCAAGTCAGGACTGGTTTCTACACCAATACAAAGATTCAACAGACAGATTTTCCTTTAAAAACAAAACCCACCATATATATCTATAAATCCTTTCTACTGCACCACAGAAAGTAGGCAGTTTGCAATATAATTATCGGTCTTAAATTGCTGAGAGTCAGCAGAACCAGTTCATAATTGGGCAGAGCTTATCTGTCCCATTTGCATAAGAAAAATAAATAAATAAATAAAATCCTAAACTTGAAGATTTCTTTCATTTGCATTGAACTGTTCTACTTGGCAAATAGAAGCATCCATTTGTAAATCGGCACATTTCCACACACAGGCCATCAAAGAGGTATTTCCAGGAGAGCAAGTGATAATTAAACAGAGTATACATACCCTCTTTGATGCCACTTGAAGCTTCAGGGAGACTGACTGGAGTCTGGGAGGGAACCAGAGAAAATTGTTCTTTTGTGAAGCCAAGAGTGCTGGTAGCCAGAGTTGGCTCTGGCTTTCAGGGGCAAAGGAGACTGAGTCATCTCCCTTCATCGAGCTGATTTGTTGAAAGGGCACAAGAAGTTCCCAGGGATTTCATGCTGCTTTGAGGCAACCTGCATTTCAAATGGATGGGAAAGGGGTGGGGGAAGTGAATTTTGTTGCTAGGTCTCCCAACGACTTGCCAAAATTTTGCCTCTTTCTTTGTGAACCTAGTAACCACCCCAGCTGGGCTTCCCATTACTCTAAACAGGAAAAGGATGAATATGCCCAGTCTTTTTCAGCTTGCAAATGTGCCCTGGTGAGGGTAAACATGGCTGTGTTTGTTCACCCTGGGGAACAAGTCAGGCATGAAGTCCCTTTTGTTCAGGCTAAGAACGATCTCCCTTCATTCTCAAGTTCCAGTGGCGCTGGTGATTTAATCTGGAAATGTGAACATGAATCCTACCTGAGAAGGACAGAGCTTTCTAAAGTTGCCCAGGAGTCGGCAAGGTCTTTCTGAATATCTTGAAAAACGCAAGGATGCAGCTGATTCCTGGGAGAGACCCACTTTGGTCAGTGTACAGTTCCATAAAGGGAGTCTTTCCAGATACGCAGGACAGCAAGCAGCTGGTCCAGTAACGCCTCTAAGCTGAATTAGTTTAAAAAAGATTATGAGCTGGAAGAATGAGATATATCTTAGATGATGAATAAAATGATATATCTTAGATATATCTTAGATGATGAATAAAATGTATAGCCATGGTTAGTATTTTAGTGTATGTTTTCTGAGTAGTAGATGCAGAGAGGAGAGCAGAGCAATCGGTATTTCTCTACTCTTTTCTTCACGGTGAAAGCAAGTGCATGAGCCCGTGCACATTGTTGTATGTGTGTAATGTGTGTGTGCATCCATGTACACAGAGAATTACAACTGGTGCTGGTGTGAGCTGATAAAAAAATAGGTAAGCTATCACTCCTAACTTCAGTGGATTTTCAGGAAGAGAAAGAGAGTATTAGAGTTGTTGGACTATAGTAAGGGACACATACAAATTTGGTACTAGTGGGTGCCATGTAAGAGAGACAAAGCGCTCTGCGGGTTTAACGCTGGAGGAGATCATGCTTCATCAAGCGAGATGAGGAAGAGCTGTATGGTAGACGTGGACTGTATGATCAAACTAGATGTGTGGGGAGGATTTCAACATATGAAGAAAGGGGACGGAAAGAGGGCATTCCACTAATCTGGAAGAGGGAGAACAAACATGTCCATGTGGGAAAGTGCAGAACATGCTGGTAGAACAATGTGGTTTAATGGAAGCATCCCATTCTTATAGAAAAACAGGGAAAGATAAGAATGAACAGTCATCTTGGGGCCACATTAGGAAAAGCCTTAAATGTTAGGCTGAGTATGCGGTTTTTAACTAAATAGAGAGTAAACAATCTTTGAAGATTTTTAACAAAGAAGTGATATAACTGGAAGTGCACTTTTCAGAAATTAATCTAATGGATTTATTAGGAGAGGAGGCTGAAACCCATGAGACTAACTCTTCTAGTCATCTAATCAAAATGTAACAAATCTCTTATATTAGGATTGTAGAAGCGGAAATAGTAAAAGAAGGAAAAGTTTGGAGAAACTCTGAAAGTAGAATCTACAGACTTGACTACTCGTTGGATGTGCCTGACAAGGGGGAGAAAATAGAGATGATGCCTGGATTTCAGGCCCAGGAGATTGTAATAATAATGTTGTCATGGAGAGAGAAGAAAATCTGGAGTCTTGGAGAATATGGAGTTTATTTTGGAGTGCACTGAAATGAAGGTACTAGCTAGAAACAATTAGAAATGCTCAGCGGGCAGCTAAATTACAAGAAACAGGCCAGGGCTAAGATACGGAATTGGGAGTCATTTACTTAGCAAATGGTTAGCAAGTCATTTATCTAGAAAATCCACTATGGGCCAGGCATTGTATGATGTACTGGGATTACAAAGATGAACAAGACGCATGGCTTCTGATATCTAAGAGCGCTTACAGTCTGCTGAGTGATACAGACAGGTGAACCCAAACTGATAACTGTTTGGGGTAAGAGAGAGAAACACAGGGCATTATGGCATCCGGAAGAGGTTCAGACATGTTACTTACACTGTGGGGTCAGGGAAAGCTCCCAGGGACAAGTGACCTCTAAGTGGCAGGAGATTGAGGCAGTGAATTGAGGAGAGCATCCCCTTGCAGTGTGAAAGCTCAGCTTAGAGTGACAGCAAGGTGCAAAAGGGCAGAAAATACAAGATGAAAAATAGTCAGAGAGAAGGCTGGAAAGATAAAGCCAATTATTCAGAGGCTTAGGGTTATGTTAAGGAATGTGGACTCTATCCAGAGAATCATAGGAAGTAGCTGATGGGTATTATCATAGTTTAGTTTTATAAAAATTGCTCTGCAACAATGAGGAAATAGAAAGAAGGAGGAAAAAGGGCAGTGAGATTCAGGAGACCTGGTCTTGTATAGTATCCATCTGGGCCGAGAAATGTGAATTGATTCAAAAGATAGAGGTACAAGACTTCATTATTTCTTTTGTGGAATAGGGGCAGTAGAAGAGAAGCGTCAAGAGAAACATCTAGTTTCTTCTTGGCCACAAGGTGGTGGGTGTTACCATTCCCCAAGTAACAAATACAAAAGTATCTAGGGATGGTGCTTGCGTGCTTGCGTGTGTGTATGGGTGTGTGTTTAATTTGATTTGTAGGAAGAGACTTGGTCTTGTGATGCTAAATTTGAGATTATATTTAAACGGAGATGTCCAGTGGGCAGTTGAGTATGTGTCTGATGGGTAAAAGAGAGGTCAAGTCTGGGGCTATCCATTTTGAAGTCATTATCACATAAATGAAAAGTGGAACCTCAGAAGAGTATGTGCTTACTAGACATACTCCCAGGCAAAAACAGGAAAGTACCAAGATATATCCCTGAAGAATATCAATATTTAAGGGACAGGATTAGAAAGAAGAGACAACAAAGGCTGGGACACTTTTACCAGAGAGGTAAGAGTAAAAGCAGAAGAGAGTCTGTGTTCCAGGATACAAGGAAGGATACAGATCGACTAGCACATTGGGTTAACTGTACCAAACACTGCCAAGAGGTCAATGGAGAAGTCTACATTGAATATGATGGAATGGAATCATTAGTGTCTTAGGCAAGAGCAGTTTGTGTGGGCAGGGAGGAGAGAAGTCAACATGTAGTAGATTGCCACGTTGAAGATTCTAAAAGGTCAGGGAGCTTCAGTGGGACTGGCCTGTGAGCTATGCCGGAAAGTTGAGTGGTGAGAACACAGACCAGACAGGAAGCGCTGAGGACTGAGCAAGTTGGTGGGAAAGAGGCAGAGGAAAGGTGTGGGGACCACTTGTTCTTGAAATTCCAGGGAAAAGCAAGGACAAAAACTGTACCTAGAAGGTTGATTGGAATGTTTGCAGGCAAAGAAGAAAGGGTCAGTAGAGGTGGAAAAATTGGAAATACAAAAGAGAAACAGAGAGGAAGAAGCATTAGGCAGGCAGTTGGTGGGAACTCAGGTTTTAATGTGACCCCTCTCCTTGCCCCTCATTCCACTGCTTCACACACACACACACACACACACACAATGAATTCAGGAAGTCAGGGCCTTAAGGTAGTGATGCTGTGGGTATTTCTTTTTTTAATCTCCTAAGTAGTTAAAATTTAAGAGGAAGAACAAGCAGCACAGTCTGTGGAATAGACAGGAAGTATCAGAGAGTTGAGCCTAAAATATACTAGCATAATACACCCGTTGGGCATTAGCAAACACTTTTTTGAGAATGCAGATATCCTTTTGAAGCGTTAAGGTCCTTGGACTCTGAATCATGTACTTCTTTATATAAATGGTATCAGCTTTGATGAAAGGGATACTCTTGGTCATGGTTATGGGAATGGGAGACATGGGAGAGTGAAGAGGGATTTAAGAAAATTTGGGAAGGGTAAGAAGAAAGGAAAGATTATATCAGTTCAGTTCAGCTGTGTCTCTCACCCAGGTAAACACTCTTCTCTCCTCTTCCCAAAGCTCCTCCTGCCTTCCAGTAATAATCTTTCTTTTCATTTTCATTGTCATTAACCGACTAGCACCCGGGTTGTTAAAAACAAAACTGTTCACAAAATGTTTTAAATGGCCCAGTAGCAGAAGCAGCTCAGTAGCCAGGACTATCAGTAGGATCTGGGTTCTGACATTTGGTCAAGCTCCCTAAAAGTAGCTAGCACAATAGACATACTTTATGCCCATCATGGCAAAACAACCAGAAAGATGCCTGGCCTCAACCTAGGCTCACAACAGGGTAACCGTAGAACTTCAATATGCATATTATGGTGGAAAAAGGGGTTAAATATTTTGACTGTCTTTTCTCTGAGGGAAGCGGGGAAGGGGCACTGGCCAGGTGCTTTGGGTCATACCCGTAGTCCCAGCACTTTGGGAGACTGAGGCAGACAGATCACTTGAGTCCAGGAGTTGGAGCCATTCTGGGCAACATGGCCAAACTCTCCTTCTAAAAAAAACACAACAAATTAGCTTGGCATGATGGTGCACACCTGTAGTCCCAGCTGCTCAGAAGGATGAAGTGGGAGCATCTCTTGAGCCTGGGAGGTCAAGGCTGCAGTAAGCCGAGATCACACCACGGGCACTCCAGCCTGGGCAATGGAGTGAGACCCTATCTCAAACAAAAGGGGAAGATCATGCAGTGTTTTTCCTTTAAATGTAAATAAATAGCTAATTAATCCCAATAGTTTCTTTTTCTCTCATGATTAGCTCCAGGGACAGGAAGCAAGGTGTCTTCATTTTCAGAACTTTACATGTTTTGAATGCTCAGTAAATACTAAGAATGGAATCCAATATGTGAAAATAAAAAGCTAGAATAAATCTGCCACCTTTCTTGAACGTTGAGCCTTTAAGCACTCAGCAGGGAAGAAGCATTAATTCTAATATAGAGACAGATGGTTGCTTGTTACAAATGGTGGAGGGAAATCCAATTAAAAGTGGGATTAGTGAAGCCCCTGCTTTGGCATGAGCAACACAGCAGAGTTGATACATCAGCCCTAATGCCAAAGGCCTGATATTGGTAATCATAAGCCAGTTTCTAGTCTATTGGCTTTCTCATCAGAGGAGGTAGTTTAATGTCCTGAATTCAGCAATAAATATTAGTGAATAAACTTAAGTAATAAGGCCTGAACTTCTTTCGCCTTTAATGCTTACATTAAAATGTCTAAAACTTGCCAAAGTAATCAACTGAGAAATGAAAAACTTTAGTCAGTCTGGTTGTATCATGCAGAACAAAAACAACCAATTGGCTGAGTGATCTGCTAGTTAAGCCTAGCACTTAATTATCAGTTCCAGTAAGACCATTTCTAATGACATCCATGTCATTTTTTGAAGGAAATGAAATCGTGTAGTGACATATTCTCCCAGCTCTCCTTGCTTTTGTTCTGTACACCTGCCCCAGAGCGCTCAGCTGTGTATGGCCCGCAAGTGTGTCCCTTTGTTTACCAGCTCCCCTGAGTCTGTGGGTCCTGCTTAGAATTGAGAGCCACCGGTGCTCTGCTAATAATACCTAACATTTACTGAGTGCTTACTAGATGCTGAACTACGTATTAGCCACTTTATCTCTGTTACCTTTTTTTTTTTTGAGATGGAGTTTTGCTCTTGTCACTCAGGATGGAGTGCAGTGGCGCCATCTCGGCTCACTGCAACCTCCACCTCCAGGGTTCAGGTGATTTTCCTGCCTCAGCCTCCTGAGTAGCTGGGACTACAGACGTGTGCCACCATGCCCTGCTAATATTTGTATTTTTAGTTGAGACAGGGTTTCACCATGTTGGCCAAGCTGTCTCGAACTCCTGACCTCAGATGATACACCTGCCTTGGCTTCCCAAAGTGCTGGGATTATAGGTGTGAGCCACCGAGCCCAGCCTCTGTTACCTCATTCAGTTCTCACAGTAACTCTGCATGGTGCAAATTAAGAAATTATTGATGAATGAACTATTGACTCAATAATTTCCCTTCTTTAAAGTTGTTTTGCTGATAGTACTACTCATATGCTCTACAATGTGCGTACAGAGATGTTTACTGTAATAATGCTTGAGGAAAAAGGCACACTGAAAGCCTAAATTTTTGTCAACAGAAGACTGGACAAATAAATGCTGGTACATCCTTGCAGTGGAGTCCTATGCAGCTGGCAAAAGAGTAGGGCAGTTCTATGTGTGCTTTAATGGAACAATTTCTAAGATATATTGTTACGTGAAAAAAACAAGGGGCTGAATATATAGAGATGTGTCTGAGTGTGCATCGACTATTTCTGTGAAGAGACAAAGCAGCTAGAAAAATTTTATAGTGAGGTGTAACTCCACAGATGGGGCACCAAGGGTCTGATGCATGAGGAAAACTTATCTTTATTATATATATGTGTGGTGTGTGTGGTGTGCGTGCATGTGTGTTTGTGTGTGTATATATATATATATATATACACATACAGACACACACACACCACACACATATATATATATAAAATAAAGATAAGTTTCCCTCATATGTGTATACACACCCACAGACACACACACATAGATACGTATGTATAAAATCGTATTATTTACCCAACCTCAGAAATGGGTGTTATTATTTCCATTTTAAGAAAAAGTAGCTGAGTCTCTTAGAATTAACTAAATTGTTCAAATATACACAGCCAGGATTTGAATTGAAGACAGTTTGATATGTAAGACTTATTTTTTTACTATATATCATTTTCCTTTCAAAATCCACAATGGAATAAGAAAGCATTTTAGTTACATTGCAAAAATGAAGTAAACTTTAACAACAAAGAATCCCAATTTTAAATTTGCTCTTTATGATAAAATCTGCCTGCTTCGAACAATGATTTAATATGAATACAAATTAAACCACAGAAAAATTTGTCTCCACTAAATACAAGTAAAACATAGATATGTGTATATGTACATATACACATACATATATATATACTTGCTCTGTCCCATATATATATATATATATATATATATATATGGTATTTTTTTTCTGAAAAACCCAACTATTATGTTTCAACTAAAAACACTTCTAAAATCAAGTCATTAAAACAAAAAGCAGAGAAAGGCAGAGCCATTTGTGGGCGGAGGTGGCTCATACTCGCCCAAGAGAGCCAGTCACTACATTTTGAGAGGCTATAGTTAGAGACTAACATTATTTTAAAATTAATTATATAAACCTAGAAGTAAGTAAATTATATTATAAACAAAGGTAATAAAAATATATGACATCCTAATTAATTTAGCATTATCTATGCTCTTTAGGTTATTTACATCTAATCGGTCATTATGGTAGAAATACTACATAATGGGGTACTGCTGTGAATCACTTCGCAATTCTACTTTTAGTGATGTCACATTGGGAACTTAAAATCAGGCTTGATGATAGTATTTTACACTGACGAAATCAGCAAAGGCTAAAAATTAGAGCTTTCCTTTCTTTCTCCAGAGGCTGATGGTTAAATAATTAATGAAGCACAGCAATGGACTGAATCCTCATTAGTAGCATAAATGTGTAACTTTTGCAATTTATAGCTTTGAAATGTGTGTGGGGAGGAACTTGGGACTATTGCAGTAAAAGATGACTACTAAAAAATCTAGCAATAGAAAATTGCCAATGATTTCTGTGGTTGACTCTAGCAATTCTTTTTTTTTTTTTTTTTTCTTTGAGACGGAGTCTTGCTCTGTCTCTCAGGCTGGAGTACAGTCATGCAATCCTGGCTCACTGCAGCCTCTGCCTCCAGGGTTCAAGTGGTTCTCTTTCCTTAGCCTCCCGAGTAGCTGGGATTATAGGTGACTCTCAGCTAATATTTGTATTTTTAGCAGAGACGGGGTTTCATCGTGTTGGGCAGGCGGGTCTTGAACTCCTGAGCTCAGGGGATCTGCCTGCTTTGGCCTCACAAAGTACTGGGATTACAGGTGTGAGCCACCATGCCTGGCCTAAATATTTCATTCTTTATCGAGAGATTGTACTTCTAATTTATAACCTCTTCCCAAGAAATTATGTGTGGAGTCCACAGAATGGTGGCTCTGTAGATGGATTTATTCTATGTGTTATCCACATTTGTAGACTTTAAAATAAATAAAAAATAAGACAAAGGAGGAATAAAAAATGTTTTTCCCTCATAATAAAGGCAAACTTCTTATTTTCTGGAACACAGTGGTAAATAAGGACTTCAAATATTAAAATAATTTACAACCCAGAAAACAATCATAATGAGAACCAGTTTAAATGGAATTACTAAATGAGAAATAAATCTACAAAGACAGTGCTCTATAAGATGTAGTAATGCATGGCCATCGCATCTCCAAGGAATATGGGAAAAATTTCTAATGGACTATTGGGTAAAGGCTTGGAATCTTAAAATATTAATAGAAGACCAAAAGAAAAAAAAGCCTAAAAACGTGAAAAAATTAGTGAGTGTTAAGTATATAAGACGAATTGTCTTATTGATAAACCTCAGTCTTCAACATTATTCTTAGAGAAAAAAACCTAAGTTAGATAAATGAAGGAGCTTGGTTTCCTCTCTGTAAAATCAGCTTGTATCAACTCCCTGCTGGTATGTCATTTGCTTTAAAGAAGAAATGTTACATATATTTAAATGTATTTTAAACCAGTCTGGCCCTTTCACATCCTCAAAAGGGAGGTTTTGAGTTAGGGTATTTGATTGCTCTCCAAGGACAATAGCATGTACTGAGAGACATAATTAGGGGATACCAGATTAAGCTGATAGTACGTAAGGATAACTCCCTAGTCACACAGCCATGTTTTTAAAAGTTATTCTGCTGACTGAGGTTCACTGATGGCCTTATTAAACTGAAATCTAACTTTTTAATTTATAAGACAGCCTTAAAGGAGTGTAGCTGAAGTTTAACTCAGAAAAGTACTTGTTCATGATTACTAGGCATGATAGCTCAGTCACAATTTGTACTATGTATGCAAAGCCTGCACCAACTTCTAGGCAGCCTGGTCACACATATTATGTGATTGCAAAGAATCCAACAGAATCCTCTTGCTTTAAAAGAATTGTTACTGACTTCAGCCTGTTATTTGTTAAATTCCCACTATTTAAATTACTGCATTGAATGAATTATTCCCTCCAGAAGATAGTCTTGAAACCAAGATAAAGCCTTAAATGTGTTTTTATTTATTTTGTAATTGACACACTGTAATTGTACACATTTGTGGAATACAATTTGATGTTTCAGTACATGTATATGCTGTATAATAAGCAAGTAAGGGTAGTTAGCAAATCCTTCATCTCACGAATTTATTACGTCTTTGTGTTAAGAACATTAAAAAGCCTCTCTTCTAGCTATCTTTTAATAAATAATACCCTACCGTTAACCAGGCACCCTGTTGTGCAAAAGTACAGTAGAATTCATTCATCCTATCTAACAGTAACTTTCTACCCATTGACAAATATTTCTTCATCCTCTCCTCCTTCACCCCCTCCCTAGTCTCTGGTAACCACTCTTCTACTCTCTTTTATGAAATAAACTTTTTAAAAAAATATTTACATAAGATTGATATCATGCAGTATTTGTTTCTCTGCTTGGTTTAAGAGAATATAATGTCCCCCGGATTTATCCATGTTGTTGCAAATGACAGGATTTTATTCTTTTTATGGATGGATAGTATTCCATTGTGTGTATGTGTGTAAATATATATAGCACATTTTCTCCATTCATTCACTGTTGGAAACTTAGATATATTCCATGTCTTGGCTACTGAGAATAGTGCTTCAGTAAACATAAGAATGTAGATATCTCTTCAACATACTGATTTCATTTCCTTTGAACATATACCCAGGAGTGGGATTGCTGAATCATTTGGTAGTTCTATTTTGTATTTTTTAAGGAAACTCTAGACTATTTTTCGTAATAGCTCTACTAATTTACATTCCCACCAGTGATGCGTTAAGTGTTCCCTTTCCTCTATGTCTTTGTCAATAATTGTTTCTTCCATCTTTCTGACAATACCATTCCAGCTGAAATGAGGTAGTATACCATCATGGTTTTCATTTGCATTTCCCTAGTGATGAATGATGGAGAGCATTTCTTCTTATACCTATTGGTCATTTGTATTTCTTCCGAGAAATGTTTATTAAGGTCTTTTACCCAGTTTTTATTTGAGTCAGTTGGAGTTTTCTTGCTGTCAGGTTATTTAATATATTTTCTGGATATTAATCCCTTGTCAGATATACAGTTTGCAGATATTTTTGCCCATTCTGTGGTTGTCTCTTTGTTAATTGTTTTCTTCACTGTGCAAAAGCCTTTTACTTATACATATTATTGACTATTTTTGCTTTTGTTGCCTGTGCTTTTGAGGTCTTATTAAAATATCCTTGCCCAGCCCAATGTTGGAAAACATTTTGCCTATGTTTTCTTCTAGTAGTATCATAGTTTCAGGCTTTACATTTAAGTCTTCAATCCATTTTGAGGTGATTCTTATATCTGGTAAGACATAAGGGTCTTGTCTCATTCTTCCACAGGTACATATCCAATTTTTTTTAACACAGTTTATCCAAGAGACTGTCTTTTCATCAGTGTGTGTTCTTGGCACCTTTGTCAAAAATCAGTTGGCTTTAGATGCATGAATTTATTTCTGGGCCCTCTATTCTGTCACATTGGTCTATGTGTCTGGTTTGCTTTTTGTTTGTGTGTTTGTTTTTGCCAGTACCACACATTTTTGGTTACTTTAGTGTTGTATGCATATATTTGAAGTCAGGTAGTGTGATGCCTGCAGCTTTGTTGTTTGCTCAAGATTTCTTTGGCTATCTGGAGTCTTCTGTAGTTTCATATAAATTTTATGAGGGTTTTTTTGTCTATTTCTGTGAAGAATGTCATGGGTGTTTTGATAGGGATTCCATTCAATCTATAGCTCTTTTTGGGTAGTCTGGCCATTTTAACAATAAAAATTATTTCAATCCATGAATATGAGATATCATTCCATTTATTTGTGCCCTCTTCAATGTCTTTCATCAATGTTTTATAATTTTCACTATAGTGATCTTTCACTTCCTTTGTTAAATTTATTTCTAGGTATCTTATTTTGGGTAGTAGCTATTGTAAATGAAATTGTTTCATTGATTTCTTTTTATATAGTGCATTATTAATATGTGGAAACAACACTAATTTTTGTATGCTGAGTTTATATATATCCTGGAACTTTACTGAATTTGTTTATTATTCCCAAAAGTGCTTTCATGGCATCTCTATAACTTTCTATATATGTAATCATGCTCTCTGCAAACAGGGTCAATTTAACTCTCTACTTTCTAATTTGGTTGCCCTCTATTTATTTGTCTTGCCTCATTGCTTTGGGTGGGATTCTAGTACTTTGTTGAATAGAAGTAGTGAAAATGGGCAACCTTGTCTTGTTCCTGGTCTTAGAAAAAACCCTTTCATCTTTTCGTCATTCACCGTGATGTTGGCTGTGGGTTCATTATTTATGGCCATTATTGTGGTCATGTTCATACCTTCTATATCTCATTTGTTGAAAATTTTTCCTGTAAGAAATGTTAAATTTTGTCACATGCTTTTTCTGCACATTTTGAAAAGATAATATGGTGTTGTCTTTTTTTTAATTTTTCTTATTTTTTTTAAGTTTCAGGGTACATGTGCAGAATGTGCAGGTTTGTTACATAGGTGAACGTGTGCCATGGTGGTTTGCTGCACCTATCAAACCATCACCTAGGTATTAAGCCCAGTATGCATTAGCTCTTTTTTCTAATGCTCTCCCTCCTGTCCTCCCTCTAGAGTCCCCAGTATGTGTTGTTCCCTCCCTAAGTCCATGTATTCTCATTTTTCAGCTCCCACTTGTGAGAACATGTGGTGTTTGGCTTTCTGTTCCTGTGTGGATAATGGCTTTCAGCTTCATCTATGTCCTTGCAAAGGACATGATCTTGTTCCTTTTTATGGCTGCATAGTATAATTCCATGGTGTATATGTACCATATTTTTTTAATCCAGTCTATCATTGATGGGCATTTGGGTTGATACCTTGTCTTTGATATTGTGAATATTGCCACAATGAACACACTCATGCATGTATCTTTACAACAGGATGATTTCTGTTCCTCTGGGTATACACACAGTAATGGGCTTGCTGTGTTAAACGGTATTTCTGTTCTATATCCTTGAGGAATTACCACACTGTCTTCCACAATGGTTGAACTAATTTACATTCCCACCAACAGTGTAAAAGTGTTATTTCTTCACAGCCTCGCCAGCATCTGTTGTTTCTTGACTTTTTAATAATTGCCATTCTGACTGAGATGGTATCTCATTGTGGTTTTGATTTGCATTTCTCTAATGATCAGTGATGTTGTGTTTTTTCAATGTTTGTTGGCTGCATTAATGTCATCTTTCAGGGATTGTCTGCTTATGTCATTTGCCCACTTTTTAATGGGGTTGTTTGTTTCTTGTAAACTTGCTTAAGTTTCTTGTAGATTCTGGATATTAGACCTTTGTCAGATAAACAGATTGCAAAAATTTTCTTTCATTTTGTAGGTTATCTGTTCACTCTGATGATAGTTTCTTTTGCTGTGCAGAAGCTCTTTAGTTTAATTAGATTCCATCTGTCAGTTTTTGCTTTTGCTGCAATTGCTCTTGGCGATTGCATCATAAAATCTTTGCCCATACCTATGTCCTGAATGGTATTGTCCAGATTTTCTTCTGAGTTTTTATAATTTTGGGTTTTACATTTAATTCCTTAATACATCTTGCATTAATTTTTGGATATCTGGGTATCACCTAGTTGTCACCAGTGGAGGCTGCAGAACAGCAAAGATTGCCGCCTGCTCCTTCCTCTGGAAGCTTCATCTCAGATGGGCACTGACCTGATGCCAGGTGGAACTCTCCTGTATGAGGTGTCTGGTGACCCCTGTTGGGAGGTCTCACCCAGTCAGGAGGCACACATCAGGGACCCACTTAAGGAAGCAGTTTCACTGTCTCTTAGCGCAGCTGGTGCACCGTTCAAGGAAAAGCCCCTTTTGTCCAGATCACCCAGACTCTTCAGAGCCAGCAGACAGGGTCGATTAAGTCCACTGAACTTGAGACTTTAGCCACCCCTCCCCACAGGTGCTGTGTCCTAGGCAGATGAGAGTTCCGTCTGAAAGCCCCTGGCTAGAGTTGCTGGAATTCCTTTAGGGAAGCCCTGCCAGATGAGGAGGGATGGATCTGGGTCCCACCTAAGAAGCAGTCTGGCCACAACCACTGTGCCATGTTCTGAGAAATAATGCCCAGTCCAAACCTCCCAGTCTCCCTAGCACTGGCCAGGGGAAACTGCTGACCAGAGCCACAGTAATGGTTGTCTAGTGTTGTTGTTGTTTTTTTCCTGTTAATGTGGTATGCCACATTTATTGAATTGCATATGCTGAAGCATGCTTTTATGCTCAAATGAGTCCCTCTTGATCATTGTGAATAATCTTTTTAATGTGCTGTTGAACACAGTTTGCTACTATCATGTCAAGAATTTTTGTATCTATGTTCATCAGGGAGATTGGCTTTTATTTTTTATTGTTGTGTTATGTCTTTGATTGGTTTAGCAATCAGGGGAATGCTGGCCTGGTAAGATGATGAGTTTGGAAGCATTCCTTCTCTTTAATTTTCTGTAATAGTTTGAGAAGAATTGGTATTAGTTCCTTTTAGTTGGTAGAATTCAGCAGTGAAACCATCAGATCCCGAATTTTTCTTTGATGAAAGATTCTATTACTGATTCAATTTCCTCACTCATTATTTGTCTGTTTAGATTTTTTATTTCTTCATAATATACGTTTGGTAGATTGTATCTGTCTGAAAATTTATCAGCTTCTCTTATGTTACCAACTTTCTTGGTGTGTAGTTGTTTATAATACTTGAACAACAATGGTATAGTTACTAATAATAGTCTTAGGATTCTTTGTAACTTTTGTGATTTCAGTTGTAATGTCTTCTCTATTTTATCTTTTCAAAAAAACACAGCTATTTATTTTATTGCTTCTTTTGATTATTTTTGTAGTCTCTATTTTATTTATTCTCTGAGCTTTATTACTTTCTTTCTTGTACCAATTTTGTTGTTAATTTGTTCTTCTCTTTTAGTCTCTTGAGGCGCCACATTAGGTTATTAGAAACCATTCTAAGTTTTTGAAGTAGTCATTTATTTCTATAAATTTTCCTCATAGAACTGCTTTTGCTGTGTCTCATAGGTTTTGATGTGATGTGTTTCTATTCTCATTTGTCTCAAAAAACTTTTAAGTTTTCCTCTTAATTTCGCTATTTACCCATTGATTATTTGGGAGCATATTTTCCAATTTTCATGTGTTCGTAAATTTTCTGATATTATTCTTGTTGATTTCTAGTTTTATACCATTGTGGTTAGGAAAAAAAAATACTTGATAGAATCTCTGTTTCTTAAACTTGTTGAGATTTGTTTTCTGAACTAACATGTATCCTAGTGAATTATCCATCTGCAGTTGAAAATAACGTATATTCTGCAGCTGTTGGATGAAATTTGCAAATGTCACTTAAGTAAATTTGGCCTGTACTGCAGTTTAAGTTTGAATTTCTTTGTTGATTTTCTCTCTGGATGCTCTGTCTCTTACTGAAATAAGGATGTCAGTGCTCCCTAGTACTGTTGTATTGCAGTGTATTTCTTCCACTGGATCTAATAATATTTGTTTTATATATTTGGGTGCTCCAGTTCTGTTTGGGTGCACATATGTTTAAATTGTTATATAATTATCATCATTAAGTTGATCTTTTTATCATTAAAAACATAACATTTTACAATATTTAACTTAAAGTCTACTTTATCTTTTATAAGTGTGGATATTCTTTCTTTTAGTTTTTGTTTGCAAAGAATATCTTTTTCCATTTCAACACTTTCAGTCTGTTTTTAATGGTGAGGTGAATCTCATATTGGCAGCATAGAGCTGGGTCTTTTATTCTTTTTAATCCACTCATACATGCTATATCTTTTAATAGGAAATTTTAATTTATTTTTTAATTCAGTGACATTATTGATAGGTAAGAACTGTTTGTGTCATTTTGTTGTGTTCTGGTTGATTTGTAGATCTGTTCCTTTTGTTCTCTGATTGTTTACCTGTTTGGCTTTCCATGATGCTAAGCTTTGTCTTCTTTACTTTCTTGTTTCTATATTTGCTATAATTTTTTATGGTTTCTGTATTTGCTATAATTTTTTATAGTTACCAGAACAGAAAGAGTTGTGTAGTTATAAAAGACTATTTTAAGTTGACAGCAACTTTACTTTGATTGTATAAAAATACTGTAGACATTTTCCTCTAACCCCAACAATTTATATTTTGGTCATCTTAATTTATGTATCTATTGTGTGTTCATTTGCCACTAATTGTAGCTACTGTTAATTTGACCTTTATTTTTCATAGTAGAGGATTGAAAGCTTTACATAGCATCATTACAGTACAAGAGTATTCTGAGTTTGATTATAAATTTACCTCTAAATGTAAGTTTTAGACAATTATATGTTTTTTGATAATATTTTCTTTCTACTATTAGTTGTAGCACTCCCTTAAGTGTTTCTTGTATGGCCAGTCTTGAAGTGGTAAAGTTCCTCAACTTTTCCTTATGTAACGTGTTTATTTCTCCTGCTTTGCTGGAAAATAGCTTTGCTGGAAAATAGCTTTGCTGAATGTAGTATTTTTGGCTTTGAGTTTTCTTCTTTCTTTCTTTCAGAACTTGGAATATATCATCTCTTTCTCTCCTGGACTGCAAGATTTCTGCTGAAAAACGTACTCAGTCTAACGGGGATTCCCTATATGTGATGCATTTCTCTTGTCACTTTTAGAATTCTCCATTTATATTTGATGTTTTTATTATAATGTGCTCTGGAGGGATATTTTGTGGTTGAATATAATTGGAGATTTTTGATCTTCCTAAATCTAATTGTTCATATCTCTCCCCAGGTTTGGGAATTTTTCAGCTATCGTTTTGTTACATTTGTTTTCTGTGTTCAATATGTTTATTTTTCTATCTCTTCTCACTCTGACATTTCTATAATGCAAATATTTTTTGCTTAATGGTGTCTCATAGTCCTGTAGGGTTCTCCATTTCTTTTTATTCTTACTTCCTTCTTTCTCTTCTAACTGGGTTATTTCAAAATTTCTGTCGTCAAGTTCAAAAAATCTTTCCTCTGCTCAATCCAGTCTGCTGTTGTAGGTTTCAATTGTATTTTTTATTTTATCCATTAAAATCTTCACCTCTGAGATTTATGTTTGATTCTTTCTTATAATATCTGTTTCTTTGTTGAACTTTTCCTTCAGATCATTAATTGTTTTCCCGATTCTTTCAAATTAGTTGTCTGTACTCTGTTGTATCTTGCTGTATTTCCTTAAGATTATTATTTTGAATTCCATTTGTAAATAACAAATGCCTGAAAAGAAATTCAAAATAATAATCTTGGGGTCTGTTCCTGGAGAATTATTATTGTCCAAAATTATTATTCCTTTGGAGGTGTCATGTTTCCCTGCTTTTTCATGTTTCTTGGGTCCCTATATTGGTGTCTGTGCATCTAGTAGAACAGTTAATTTCTTCAGTTTTATACATTAGCTTCTGTAGGGAGAGAATTTTTTTTCTGTAGATGGGTAGTGTTGGTTTGGTATGCTGGTACATTGGCTTTGGTTTGGGTGGATTCTGTCATGTGGCTCTGTACAGTTTCTTCAGCCATATTCCTCATCACTGATGTCTGTAATTGCTTCAGTGGCTTAGGATATAGGAGTTCGTGATGGAGGTGGCACAGTTTTACAAAGAATTTGGGCACTGGACTGATTGCCAGGCCAGGCATGGCTGTAGCAGTCTATGTAACAGGCGCTCTGTGAGACATATGTAGGCACAATCAGCTGTCTGGCTGTGCAAATGATTGCAATTGATTGATGGGCAGGGCTGCTGCCACATTGTTTGTTGGGTTGGGCAAGAATTGTAGACCCAATGGGCTAGCCATCTGTGTGGAAGTTTCTCTGGGTGGGTGGGACCACCATTGCGTTGGCTGTGAGGTTGATGTGGGTGTGTATGAGTGCACTGGGCCAGCAGCTATGTGGCAGCTTCCCCACTGTGCAGGTGCACATGTGCCCCAAGAGTTCTGGTGCCACTTGGATTTGGGGTCTTGGTCATTCCCACAAGCTAGGAAGTTGGGATCACGAGGTTGCAGGCACCCACATCAACATGGTGGAATGATGGCAGGACCTTTGGGATGGAGAGAGTTAGTAGCTACTGGCCTCGAGGGCAGGATACATTCTAGCAGTGGGTCTTTCAATATGGCAGTGTGTCATAGGAGCTTAGGTCACTGGAGTGTGAGATGTAACATGGGCTCTTACTCTGCGGCAGTGCAGCCACACACACTCCCATCAGCTCTCCAAACTGGATTCAGGGCCTGTGAAGACTGGGGGACTCTCCCATAGCAAGTATTCTTAGCATCTGTGACAGTAATGCAGACCACTGAAGGTCTCCAGTGTAGCTTTTCCTCATAAGAAGTATTCCTGGGCTCAAGTCAATCCTAGTGAAGAAACAGTGTGGCAGAAGCAAGATGCTTCACTCTCCTCACTATGGTGCTATCCTGAGCTTCCTTCTTCTACAGGACTTTGCTGTTCCTGTGGTGCTTTTCAGCATACTTTTTCAGTCATACTTCTCAAAATATAGTTAGTTATTCATTGTTTTGTTCCCTTTTCACGGGAAGGAGAATGAGCACCTGGCAACTTTTCAGCTATCTTGCTGACATCACTCTTTTAAATTGTGTATTTAAACAAAGAAAAAAAGAAATAAAGACTGGGAAAAAATGAATTCAGAATTCACTTTAAGAAGCTGGAGAGAAAGGACTCAAGAGTGAACAAAGAAAACAGATAGGAAGAAAAGATAAATAAAAGAGCTAAAATTAATTTTAAAAAAAGGTCTAAAAGACATTGTAGCAAAGAATAAAGACAATTGATAAACTGGAAAATATTTGGAATTCATGTTACAAAAGGCTTATTGGCAATCAGAAAAGTGCAAATTAAAACAAAAAAATTAAGATATTATGTCACATCTTTCACATTGAGAAAATTTTAAAAGTCTCATAGTAACAAATTTTGATAAGGATATGAGATAATAAGAAATTCACATACCACAATTTAAATTGTACAAACACAATAGAAAGCAATTTTATGACTTTATAAAGTCAAAAATGCCATTCCCATAAACTCAACAATTCTACTTTAGTTAAGTTCATAGCACATTTCTTGCATATATATTCAACAGAAATGTGCAAGAATAATCATTGCTTAGTTAGTTAAATGTTTATCAATTTAAAAATAGACAAAAATGTGTTATAATTTCACAGTAAACATTACATAGCAGTTAAAATGATTTACTAGTGCTATCAATATAAAAATATTAATACACATAATTTTCAAAAATGTAATTTTAAACAAAGAAAGAAAAATATGAAATGTATTTACAAAAGGAGGTAATTTCCATAAAGTATAAAAACATGCACCTCATGTTTTATATGTTTAATACAATTAAATATTAAAAGTACAAAATCACGGACAGGAAGGATATAAAACTCCAGAACAGTACTTACCTATGGGGAAGACAAAAAGAAAATGGCTTTGTAAAGGGATATACAGGACCTTCTATTAAATATGCCACATTTTTCTTCAGTAAATAAGGCAAAATGGTAGATCTAACTAAATCTGACAGTAGCTTCCAGATATTTATTTTTTTCTAGACATATCATGAGTTGTAAATACATCATAATAAAAATTAACAAAAGAATAAAATGTATTCTTTAGAGCATCTTCTAAAGTTATTTTAATAAGAAATCTTTCCTTCTTTGAAATCAATAGAATTTTATCTGATTTGGTTATAAGTTTCTATATATTGTGAAGTTCATAGTTTTAGAAACAAATATTTGATGTTAACAAATCATACTTCTGTGTTTTTTTTTTGTTTTGTTTTTTTTTTTTTTGCTTAGAGGCAGAAACTCGCTCTGTCACCCAGGCTGGAGTGCAATGGAGCAGTCTCAGCTCGCTGCAACCTCTGCCTCCCGGGTTCAAGCGATTCTCCTGCCTTAGTCTCCCAAGTAGCTGGGATTACAGGTGTGTGACACCACACCTGGCTAATTTCTGTATTTTTAGTAGAGACAGATTTTCACCATGTTGGCCAGGCTGGTCTCAAACTCCTGACCTTGTGATCTGCCTGCCTCTGTCTCCCAAAGTGCTGAGATTTCAGGCGTAAGCCACCGCGCCTGGCGACTTTTGTGTTTAAAACAACTTTAAGCAAGTTTCCTTTCCCTCCAGATAAAAATATTTATTTTATTCATAGAAGAACAAGAACACACTTAAACATACACACAACCTCACACCTACATAAACAAAACAAACATATTCATACATACACACATATATAAACACACATGCACATGCCTACTGACCTATGTGTTCATACACACACATACACATACTCCTATTTTTCTATACCATTGTGATATTTACTGTACATAATTTTACATAAAATTGTATAACTATTGTCCTTTAAAAAAAAACCTTTTTAATCTTAGGTTCAGTATATGTTCAGGCTTGTAATAGGTAAACTTGTGTCATAGGGGTTTGTTGTACAGATTATTTTGTCACCCAGGTATGAAGCCTAGTACCCCATAGTTATTTTTTCTGATCCTCTTCCTCCTCACCCTCCAATGTGATGTAGGCCCCAATGTCTGTTGTTCCTTTCTTCATGTCCATTTGCTCTCACTATTTACCTGTATTTATAAGTGAGAATATGTAGTATTTGGTTTCCTGTTTCTTTGTTAGTTTGCTAAGGATAATGGCCTCCACCTCTATCCATGTTCTTGCAATGGACATGTTCTCATTTTTTTGGTTGATATATACATATCTGAGTTTGATTCTATTTGTGCTGAAGAATCATAAGACAGAGTTGTGATGAGGTATGTCTGTGGCATTGCTAGATCATGTGCTCACAGAACACCATTGGTTGCTTTCACAATTCTACATTCCTTTTGTAATTTAACTAGTTTCACTTCACAGTCTCTTAGATCTGAAACTTTTGAAGGTCATCTTAGCTGTCAACATTGTGATAAGTGTTTTGTCTCCTGACATTTCAGTTTATTCACTTTTAGTCATTTCTACAGGCTGTACTCATTTTTAGCATTAACATACACTTCTTTTCAGAGAGGAAGAAAACAAACTACCCCTAATGATTTATGACTCAGAAGTTTGCACATGGTGCAGTGGGAATCAGTTTTAATAACAATCTTCATGATACTATTTCATTTATGGTTCATATAAAATATGGCAATTCCTGTATGTAAACACAATTTGACATTTAACAGAAAATTAAAGTATTGGAAAATGAGCTTTACTCTTTTTAAAAATGGGCCATATAATAAGATCTATTTGTTGAGCTGATATTGTTTCTAGTGATTAAGTTAAGTTTTAGTGTTGCCTGAAGTGTTTCTCTTGTGGTGAATGATTGAGAAAATAATTATAATGGGCTATGTCTTTGACAGAGTCTATAAACACTGAGATGGCAACACATGATTAAATTTATGTTCAGATTGTAGAAATCGTTGCTGCTTAAGAAGAGAACAAGCATATTGATCTTCAAGAGTGAAATAAGGCAAGATGAAAGGAATAATTAAATCTGGGGGTACTGGTGTTCCCATCCATAGCAATACAATTATACAAATTACATCTCTCCTCACCTTGCCCCTCCTTCTTCTCCTCTTTAAGTTTAAACTCAAGACCCCCAATCAAATGTTGTGAAAAAGATTTTGTTTTTATTTGCCTTGCTAAATCAGACTGTTTTCAACAGAAAAAGGCTTTGGCATGGTCCCTGAAAAATGTTCTCTTGTAATTCCTGTTTGAGGTGGAACATGAAGAAGGCTTAAGCTTGTTTTAACCTTTTTGCATGACTTCTCTTTAGTCCTGAAACCCTATGACTAATATAGGTACTTGGGGATGTAAACAGTGAAGTCATTTAGGCCAGTAGGGTACAATTTAATGCCAAGGCAGTCATTGAGCTACTGTAGGGTGGTAGGGAAACATCTGGGGTTGTGATTTTTCAAGATTAAAAAAAAAAAAAACAAAAAAAACCCAGAAATCCCTGTGTGTCTAAGCCAAGCTTTGTTTGAGATGAAAAATTCAGAATTCCTCTCTAGTAACCCTTATCTACTAGATTTCACCTAAAATGTCTAGGAATTACTCAGAATGTATAAGAAATTCTGGGAGAGAAACCGTTTTTTAAAAAATCTAGGCTTCCCTTTGATTGGGAAAATGACTCAATTTAGAGGGAATTACCATCCCTTCTAGAGGTTGTGGGTTTGAGGGTCCTTCTGTTTGAACACCAGGATCTCCCTCGCAAAGCTGTTCTGCTCACTAGTCTCTTACTCTGAGAACTACTCACTCCCTTATTTGTCTTAATATTGCAATTTTATGTTTCTTCTGACTTCTCAGCAGTTAATCCAGTTGAATGTCCATCTGCTCCTTCATATAGGTGGATCCACCAAGGTAGGATACCAGTGTGATGCTAAGTTAATATTCACAGTAAACATGACACAAGCCTTCATTTTTATTCAGATCTCATGCCTTGATGGCACGTTCCATATCCTCACTTCTCTTGCATGTGGAAATCTGTCCATTGGGCCCCTTCCTACATCACTGTTTGTTTCGGGAATAAAATCCCTTAATATGTGCCATAAAAAGTAGACTATGGAAAAGTAAATTTGAGAAATACAGCATAGTCCAGTCAGTCCTGCACTGTCAAATGTGGTAGCCACTCTCTATGCACAGCCGTTGAGTGCTTAAAATGTAGCTAGTGTGAATTGAGATGTGCTGCAACTTCAAACTAGACATTGATACTGAACACTCGTTATGCAGAAAAACAAAATTTCTCAATAATTTTTATGTTGATTAAATGTTAAAATGATAACATTTTTGATGTATCAGGTTAAGATATCAGTAAAATAAATTCAGAATTTTTTACTGTGACTTCTGGAAAATGTGGCTCACATTATAAATAACTGAGAAATCTTCAGAATTGCACCTCTTTTGGAAATCTACAATACATAATTACATAATAACAGTTCTGAGAAGTCTCACAATAAGAAATTCTGTTTAACTTTGTTAAAACCTGTATTTCTTGAATCTCATTGGCCATGGGATTTATTTTAACATAAGAACTATACATACTTTCCAACAGCTAGTAGTTTAAATAAACCCACTTTGGAAAATAGTGTCTGAGGCTCAATGCAAAGGAAACCTTGATTCTATTTTTTCTATGTTGCGTGCTTCCTGATTCTCAGATACAGAGGGCAGGGCTTTGAAAGTACAAATGCCTGTCTGTTTAGTCCACATATCAGAGATATGCCTGGTATTTATGATATTCATATAAATTAGTCACATACTTTCACAGATATTTTTGTCAATAAAGCTAAGTAGAATTCAAATTCATAAAGGTGCCAATGGCTCTTCTCCGTCATGAACCATTAACCTTCATTTGGGATTTGGCAGTGTTGAATACATATGTAAATGTAATGATTTGATGGCATAAGAGAATGGAATTTCTATTATCTTCATAATCATAATACGCACTTAAAACCTTGTCTGTAGTTATCCTGAATCACAGGAAGAAGTGAAATAGTCAAGATCATTGTAAAGAGGACTGAAGAAAGAAGCAATAATAATAAAATATTAGTTAATTTTGAAATAATTTTCATATCCCAGCACTTTGCTGAGCACTTCATTAGCCCCATCTCAATTAATTCTTATAATAACTTTATTAGTTAGAGATACATT
This sequence comes from Cacajao melanocephalus, assembly GCA_963573385.1. Classification (NCBI taxonomy): domain Eukaryota; kingdom Metazoa; phylum Chordata; class Mammalia; order Primates; family Pitheciidae; genus Cacajao; species Cacajao melanocephalus. The sequence continues at coordinate 52,091 of CAUYLG010043175.1, forward strand.
CTCTCCACTTCACAGACAAGGACACTGAAGTTTGGAAAAGTTAAGTAACTTGATCAGAGTTTCACAGCTAATAAATTATGGGGCCATGAACCTGGAGCCTACATCTTAATTGCTGTGACAATTATAAGGTAGCATATGCGTGTATAAACCTCCTTCCAGGGAAATCACCTAAGGACTAAAAGGGAGCAAGGTGTGTGTATGCGGCCAGGCAGGTGGGGGAGGACTTTGAATTTGTTTTTCTCCTTTATAAAACTTGTGCAGTATTACCATAAATATATCTTCATGTTGATTAGGAGAGGACAAAAATATTTATTTGTAACCCTTAGACATTTTTTTCCAGAACCTCCCTACTAATATTAAACAGTCCTTATCTATACAGGCTACGTTTTCCCCAGACAGACCAGTGTTCCTGTACAATAGATGAGAAAAAGGTCTGATTTCAAAAATTGCAGTACAGTGAATATGCCTTGTCTTCTCTCACCATACTGGTTTGACAGATGCTGCTCTCTCTGCTGAAAACGTCTTTGCTTCTTCTTTTTTTTTTTTAACTCTTTATTCAAACTGTTGCTACAAATCCCATCCCAGATGTCATTGTCTCCAGGGACCTTTACCTAAATCAAATCATCCTCTACTCCAAGCTGGCTTTGATGAGCTACCATCACCACAATGGGCATCTTTACCTGATATATTTTGCCCTGTGAAAAATACCTATCATACTGTTTTGAATTGTAACAGTAGGATGGGTCTAGTAGTGGGTATTTGTCACCTGCATCTAAGCTCTCTTTTAACGTTTAAGAAATGCCTTTCATATTGTCACTTATAAGAGTAGGTAAAAAGTAGAGCTAACTTCCTATGAACACCAGTTGTGTTCATACAGTCTTTGGAAAATTTGGATGTGCCCAGACAGAGTGGTAAGACTCAACAGAAAATTTCAAATAAGATCTGCAAGGTTTGAAAGGGAAGTCATGCCCGTTTGAAAAAGTTACAAGACTTTGTTAGAGTCAGCTCTTACTCTTGTAACTAAACATATGATTATGGGTTAACTGATGATTTTATGTACTGGGCAATTCACTGTAAACTAGGTTTAATCTATACACTAGCCAGAAAGTCAGGGATGCCCTGAATCACTCCATCATCATATGAAAGCAGTATATAGAAGGTCTGGCTTAGGCAAGTCCTGAAAGCATAAGTATATTGCATGAGCAGAAAGCTTTTAACCCTGTACAACTGATCTTACCACACAGCCAAATTCCTTCAACCCTTGCCTGTTGGTTATTCCCTAGACTAGTTGACTGAGAAAAAACATTTCAACCTAACTGACACGTAGTGTCACAGGTTAGGTTCTCCAGAAGTAGATGCTGAGATGGAGTCTGAAATGCAGAATGTTTATTAGGAATCAACACCTGGTACAGGGATAGATGAAAAGCAGATTGAGCCCAGGAAGAAGTGAAATGGTGACACAGGACAAACAAAACGTGGTCAACCCCATGGAGAACTTAACCCCATATTCATCACCATTGCCCTGCTTTGGGCCCAGATAATAAGGCCTTTATATTTCTACTTCAATCAGTCATCGAACATGGGCTTCCCTGGAGAAAGTTTTATCCTTAGACAAGATGGCTCTTGCACTTGACGCAAACCCTGAAGGAAATGACAACTGAAGCCTGTCTGATGATAGATGAGGCAAATGATTTTTTCTTAAAAGATGAAATAAATCATTCTGATGAGGCATAACTTTGAATAGTATATCTGATTGTTCACTTTTCCTTGACATAATTAAGGCCTCAGTGAAGACTCTGTATCCTGAGATAACAAAATTGAAAGACTGGTGTCAAAGTGGCTTAGTGGAGCATGAATGGACCTCTTGGAATGGGCTAACATAATGGAAGAAACTTGGTTCTGATATGACTGTTCATCAGAAGGCCTTCTTGGTGGGGAAGACTTTCAATAATCAGGTGGCTTTCAATAATCAAGATGACTCTCCTTGTGAATGTTGGTCAGCCTCTTTGCATAATCTCTTTTACCCCTGATCAATCAATAGGCTCAGAAACAAAACTGTTGGTGTCAAGGATGAAGGTGATGTAGGAGCTCAGCATTATAGATCTCACCTCCCTAAGGCTGACCTGTTTACTTCCACTGATAAGTATTAAATCTGTGAGTAACAGAAAGAATGTTGAGTGACCTCCCTTATGCTTCCCTTTCAATATGGGACACTGTCTCAGAGGAGCCAGTTGTTTATTGAAGTTCAATTCCATTGGATCCTTGACACGGAAGGGATGGAAACTGGATTTTTTTTTTTTTTTTGAAATGGAGTCTTGCTCTGTCATCCAGGCTGGAGTGCGGTGGTGTGATCTTTGCTCACTGCAACCTCCACCTCCCGCGTTCCAGTGATTCTTCTGCCTCCGCCTCTGGAGTAGCTGGGACTACAGGTGCTTGCCACCCTGCCCAGCTAATTTTTGTATTTTTTAGTAGAGACAGGATTTCACCATGTTAGCCAGGCTGGTCTTTAACTCCTGACCTCATGATCTGCCTGCCTCAGACTCCCAAAATGCTGGGATTACAGGCATGAGCCATCGTGCCCAGCCAGACACTGGATATTTTTATCTGGTGACTGTTTTGTTTTCTCTGCTCACCATACTGGAAGCAGTATCACCAAGTGAAGAATCACAGAATGCCCTATTAAACATTGTGGTACATCACAAACATGCTTCTAACCAAGGAACACTCACTTTATGGGAAATAAGGCAAAGACAGCAGACTTAGAACTGCATTCTCTAAAAGCAGCTGAACATGGAAAACAATGGCATGGCCTATTAAAAGACTCAGCCACTATACCAGCAGTAAACTCTCTTAATGATTATCTGGTACATAATGCTATTTCTCCCATCACCAGAATATATGGGTCTTGAAACCGGAAGTTGTAAGTGGGAGAGGCGCCTCTTACTATTATTAGATCTAGTGAACTAATGATTTACTTCAAAAATTTTGCTTTCCTTGCCCTGTGACTTTGGTTTAAAGTTCTCAATTCTCAAAGACAAAATGTTTCTTTCCGTCATGGATCTCTTATCTTGGCTGGCTATAAACAGGAAATAGGTATGCTGCTACAAAATGGAAAAGAGAGGAGAATGGATAGGACATATAAAATGCTGCTAAGTTTTTTCCCAGTGGTAAAATTTAATGGAAGACAACAGTAAATCTATATAAGCAATACCACAAAGCATTCAGATACTTTAGTGATAACAGCTTGGTCGGAGAACCCTAACCAGGAGAAGAAGTGGCTGAAAGCAAAGGGAATGTAGAATTGGTGATAAAAGAAGGCAATCAAGGCAATCAGTTATTGCCTCTAGACCAACTTCAGAAATGAAGACTACAGCTCATACTCATATTTCTTTCTTGCTCTATGCTGTATATAATTAGAAATTTTAACTTATTTTCATTTTTTCTCTCCCTTTCCCCACTTCTTATACAGTGTTCTGGGTGTAGTGAACTTTCCAGTATAGTTTATAATAGCTGGACTTGTGACAGAACTGAAGGAGAATGGACATCAGCCAGTGATGGCTTGGCTTGTTGCTAGAAGCAAAAATTGTGAATTTTACTTCTTTTGGAAAGAGAGTAATAGGCTTTATAGATGTAGGAGAGATTTTTGCATCATTTTGCTGAAAGCACTTTTTTAAAAGTCCAGGTGTTTTTACTGTAACAGATTGAGAGTTTCCTGGAAACCTCATGTCCTCAAAAATCATTTTCAAATAAATATGAGGCTTAACAGAAATAAAGAGATTGAGACAAACATGCAAAACCTATGCAGTTTGCAACCAAAGCAATAACAATCAAAATAAGTATCCTAGTCTAATTTAAAAAGAAAGATAATGTAATTCTTAGTAAAATTTTTAACTACAGAAAATCTTGTACTGTTTTAAGAAAGTTCTATATAAAAAAGGATCACGTTCGCTAACTTATGAAGACATGAGCAAACTGCACAGATGTTGAACAGAATCATTCAATAAGCACTTGTTGAGCAGAGTACATGCCTAGAATAAAAGAGGAGGGAGTATCGTGAATGGGCACCTTGTATAATTATAATATTGGGCTGCTCCGTAGTCTTCTGTGTTCAGCTGTGTGAGCATTCACTCATTGTTACTTGATGGCACAAAACATTTGCATACTGAGAAAAATCATAAATAGACCACTGAAACTTTTGTATTATACTGACATCATTCCCATATTAACCAATCATTAAGCTTATTTCTTTACAGACATACATGTTATCAGAGCAGGCTGTGTAAGCAAGGAAAGAAGAGTGAACGTGGATTTGGAATAACCAAAATCAGTGATGTATTGGACATTTGTCACTGTGATGGTTCTATATTCCAATACCATTTTTAAATTTTGAGAATTCTACAAAAGCTGAAAATTACAGCTGAAAATTTTATTTTCCTAGCTTCTCTTGAACCTAGAGCAAGGCACATTACCTAGGCTTACCAGCAAACAGATCCACACTAACTTTTAAAGCAAGACCCCTAATGCAAGGAAGCAGAAATTGGGAGGAACTCTTTCAGTTAGTGGCAACAACTAAAAAAAATAAGAAGAGAGTTTGGCCAGGCGCAGTGGCTCACGCCTGTAATCTCAGTACTTTGCGAGGCTGACATGGGTGGATCACTTGAGGTCAGGAGTTCAAGAACAGCTTGAACAACAGGGAGAAACCCTATCTTTACTAAAAATACAAAATGAGCCAGACGTGGTGGCACATGCCAGTAACCCCAGCTACTTGGGAGGCTGAGGCAGGAGAATTGCTGGAACCCAGGCAGTGGAGGTTCCAGTGAGCTGAGGTTGTGCCATTGCACTCCAGCGTGGGTGACAAGAGTAAAACTCTGTGACAAATAAATAAATGAAAAATAAGAGAGTTCATGATTGTAGGAGAGAGCAAGAAGTAGTGAGATTATTTATAGGTTACAGAAGATTGACATTTACATGCAGGATTTCCTTACATTTTAATTTTGATGATTGAGAAGCAGATTTTATGTAATCTCAGATGGTTTTTGCAGTCTTCCTTCAGTATGCCAGCCAGAGGAGTTTGGACAAGCATTAAGAAGTCAGTATCTCAAATCTTTAAAACAGAAATAGTCGTGGTAAGAAGACAGGTTAGGGAGGAATATGAAAGAAGCAGGGTTACAAGGGTACATGCTGAGCTGCTCTTAAGCTGCTCTTTTGCACGGTAGCCAATAGCAGATGCCTATATGCTCCTGAGTTACCTCTTTGTTTCACACATCACAAAAAAGAAGACACTATTATTGTCGTTTTAATCTTGACAACAGACGAAAGGGAAGATTGCATATAAGCAACACGCTTTTCTCTAAGCTTTTTTTTCCCTCAGAAAAGGTAAAATGATGTAAGGGAGAAAATATATGGATAAGTACAATATATTCATTTTGGAATTGGATTAAAAAAAAATTAGTGGACATCACTTTGCTCCTACCAGTCTAAGTTGGAAGGTGCTTTAGTTAAGTAATTTCCCAGGCTTCATTCTGCATGTAAATGTCTTAAATTGATATTCATCCATGAAAAATAGAGAAATAAAAAAAAGAAAAGACCTACTGTCTCTGCACATGGCTGACAGTCAATTTTCTACTATACTTTTCATTTTTAAATGTGCATATTGAGATAGTTTCCAATGCATTACTAGGAGAGCTATTACATTTGATCAGGTTCCATGCTGGCAAACTGCATTTTGGAGCCACCAAGGATCCCTCAGTACTTTATCATCAGCTGACTAAATTGGTCTCCATTTCTGTGGTTTTATACTTGAAATGATGGACATATTATCTCATACTCATGAACTCTAGGAGTCATTATAGACTCTGAAGAATAGCATAGGGTTCATATATATATATATATATATATATATATATATATATATAAACAGTGAAATGGGTTCAAGGGCCCACTTACGCTGATACTCATACTGTAAGGGTCTTCCCAGGACTTTGGTTGGTTCCTCAGATTTGGAAAAATCTCAAGGAAGCAAACTGGTTTGAAATTTTTCCTAGATGTCTCAGACTACTTGGGACCAAATGCTTTTGTTCTATGTGCAGTAAGCTAGGCACCAAGGAACACCCCAAAGAAGAACAGGTTCAGTAGCACAGGTTTATCTGAGTGGCAGACAAAATAACTCAGAGAACTTTAGGGTACATGCTAGTCTGGCAGAAGCAGAGGAGGAGAGCCTTTCTGACCCTGTCATTGCTCCATCCAGATGCTCTAGAATCCCTTTTACCCATTCTGTGTATCCAACACACAAATTAAGTGTGTTTTAATTTTAATGCTTTTCACCTGCAACTGTCTTCAATGGCCTGGCCTTAGATGACTACAATAGCTTTCCCTACAGTGCAAAGAATCAAAAATATCTAGTAACTTGCCCTGCCAGTGCCTTCCTCCTTGGAGAAGCCAACAGTTAATGATTGACTCATATGAGAGTATAAAAGCTCATCCTCCTTCTATGAAGACAGGACAAATTTGAGGTATAATTTACACTCCAGAGCTCCCCACAGGATCAAGCAGAGTCTGCAACTCTTATTCAACCTCTTCCTCTTCCCTCTGCTGCTTCCCCACATTCTTACCAGTTTTCTTGAGAACACATCTTAACAAATCACTTGCTCAGGAGTCCTTGTCTTAGGGCTTGCTTCTGGAGAATCTGACATAATGTATGCTACTGAGGAGTTGGGAGTTGCTCTGGAGCCTGAAGAAGAGATAGAATTGGATTTGGAAGTGAGAAGGGAGAAGAGCTCTATTCCTAAGAAGGTAGAATGAATAACATGAGAAAAGGAACAAAAAGGCTTTAGTCGTAACTGCTGTGGTGTACTGGAATACAGTAAAGAGAACATTATGGCTGGATTAAAATGTTATATAAGGAAAAAGAGAAATGTTCCTTCTCCTCAACTGATCTTGACACTTGCTGCCAGAATATGCTTTTTAAGAACTAAAGTTTTCTTTTTAAGACCCATGATTTAATTTTGCTTTTATTTTTACATATTTAGCAGATACAAGTGCAGATTTCTTATGTGCATATATTGGGTGGTTGTGAAGTCTGGCCTTTTAGTGTAGCCATCAAACAAATAGTGAATATTTTACTCCATGGGTAATTTTTTACTCTTCTCCCACTCTCTCCCCTTCTGGAATCTCCATTTCCATATTTATATCCATGTGGGCCCATTGTTTAGTTTTCACTTATAAGTGAGAACATGCAGTATATGACTTTCTGAGTTATTTCACTTAGGATAATGTCCTTCATTTCCATCCATGTTGCTACATAGATGTTCCATTCTTTTTTATGGCTGCATAATATTCCATGTAGTATATGTACCACATTTTCTATCCATTTCTCCATTGATGGACACTTAAGTTGATTACATATCTTTGCTATTGTCAATAGTGCTGCAATAAACGTATGAGTACAGGTATCTTTTTGATAGAATAATTTTTTTCCCTTTGGGTATGTAGTTGTGAGGATTGCTGGATCAGACAGTAATTCTTTTTTTTTTTTTTTTTTGAGACAGAGTCTTGCTCTGTCACCCAGGCTGTAGTGCAGTGGCACAATCTCGGCTCATGGCATCCTCAGCCACCCGGGTTCAAGTGATTCCCCGGCCTCAGCCTCCTTAGTAGTTGGGACTACAGGCATGTGCCACCATGCCCAGCTAATTTTTTTGTATCTTCAATAGAGACGGGATTTCACTATGTTGGGTGGGATGGTCTTGATCTCCTGACCTCATGATCCGCCCACCTCGGCCTCCCAAAGTGCTGGAATTATAGACGTGAACCATCCTACCCAGCCTGGATCAAATTGTAATTCTATGTTTAGTTCTTTGACAAACCTTTATACTGCTTTCCATAAAAGTTGTACAAATTTATATTCTCACCAACACTGTGTAAGTGTTCTCTTTTGTCTGCAAACTCACCAATATCTGATGTTTTCTGACTTTTTAATAAATATCATTCTGACTGGTGTGAGATGGCATCTCATTGTAGTTGTAATTTGCATTTCTCTGATGTTGAGCATTTTTGAATGTTTGTTGGCTGCCTGTATGACAGCTTTTGAGAAATGTTCATTCATGTCCTTTGCCCACTTTTTGATGGGGTTTTTTTTCCCTTGTTGAGTTGTTTGGTTCCTTTTAGCTTCTGGATATTAGTCCTTTTTCAGATCATAGTTTGCAAATATTTTTCTCATTCTTTGGACTGTCTGTTTACTTTGTTGGTTGTTTCTTTTCATGTGCAGAAGATTTTTAGTTTAATTAAGTCCCATTTATCTACTTTTGTTTTTGTTACATTTGCTTTTGAGGACTTGGTCATAAGTTATTTGCTTAAGCCACTATCCAGGAGCATAAAACTCATGATTTAATCTGTTTTTCTTTCTGCCAGAAAACCTGGGAGTCAGAATTCTAAGTACTCATCTCAGGTTGTAAAGATGTGCAAAATCAATATTAGGAGACCTAGATGAGAGAATTTCTCTTTGGGTTTTACTGCATGCAACCTAGAGAAGAGATTACAGCCAAAGGACATGGTCAAATGAAAGATTGCTAGATTTCTTTTTTTTTTTTTTTTTTATCTTGCACGTAACTGGAAGTTAATGCTAAAAAGAAAATAAATATTATTAAAAGAAAAAAAAGAATACTGTTTAATCTTCAGCAAGGCAAGTAAGTACTTTCATAAGTCTAGCCCCATGTTGCATCTTAAACCTTTTTGTTTAACTACTCTTCTCTGTGCACATAATTGGTTCATCTTTCACTGAGCTTCTTGTCAGTATTTGAATATGCTTTACTACTTCACACCCTGATGCTGCTCCTCAAAATGTCCTTCTGTCTCTTCTCTGCCTGACATACTTCTGTTCATTTTTAGATACCCAGCTCAAATGTCACATTTTCTACCTTATCCTACCTTTTCAAGTAGTTTTTTATTTCCATATTTATGGGGTTTTGATTTGTTTCATTTTTTTAAATAGAGTCTCACTCTCTTGCATAGGCTGGAGTGCAGTGGTGTGATCTTTGCTCAGTGCAGCCTAGAGCTCCTGGGACCAAGCAACCTTCACACCTCCTTATTCCAAGTACCTGGGACGACAGGCACGCACCACCGTGGTCCACTAATTTTTATATTTTTTGTAGAGATGAGGCCTCACTTTGTTGCTCAGGCTAGTTTTTGTGTTATGTTAGCACTTGGCATGTCCTTTAATATAATGCTTACATTACCTTTAAAAGTTAACAAGTCCATGGGATTCTAGAAAAAAAATGCACTTATTTTTGTTTTGTTTCTCATCCCTACTGTAGTGCCTGGTACACTCCTAGAGCTCCATAGGCATCTGTGGGTTTTGAAATGAACTGAAAAATTTGGATTAATAAAGTGGGGCCAAATTACAAAAGCTCTTGGTTGGTAACCTAATTTGAATTGTAGCCTAAAAATATAATGAAACACTTAGGATTCTTTAAGAGAATGAGAAAATGAGCTAAATGTTTGTGGTGGGCAATAAACCCAGCCCAATATGCTCCCTGCCTTCAGCCTCCCCTAACACCCAACTAGATCTAAACAGCAATGGTGTAGTATGTTTCTAACTGCATTAGCCAGAGGAGTACTTGTGCAAACTTGTCGATAAAATTCTGATTAAGCATTTGTCATTTCACATATTTACCAACATATTTGAGAAGTGGTTTCCTAAAAGCATAATGGCTAAGAACAAGGAATTTTAATCAGAGAGATTTAGAGTGAAATACAGACATTGCCAATTACAACTGTGTGACTTTGGGCAAGTTATTTTTCTTTGGTGAAATAAAGATAAAGCTACCAACCTTATATGGTGGTTGTGAAGAATAGCACTTTGCCTCAAATATTAGGTATTATAAATCACAATAGGATTGAGGCTTTCTCTGACAAGTCTACTTCATTTTATAAAGGGGATTCCCCCAGAATGTCCCATTCGAAATGTACCAGCATTAGGTTATTCCATATGCAGTTAAGATAAAAATGGGAATTCCAGATTGAGGGATAAAACACACAGCATGTTCAAACAACGAGTATCATGACTCCTTCACCTACTCCTACCTTCACATTCCTTCCCAGAGATTGAGGCAGGAGCTAACCTAGGCCTAAACTCCTCAAACCTCACTCTCCCCTTGAAATACTATGGGACTTCTGGGTCTCACTGAACTACGAGAATATCCCCAACTCACTTACTTTCAAGTGTTTTCTATTAATATACAGCAGTATGGTAAAGTGGTTTCTCCTGCTTCTTTCTGATCAGAAACTTTACCTGTGATCATGGATATTCACACCCTCAATTGCTTCAACTCTTCTTCAGCAAGCCCATTTTGCACTACAAGGATTATACCCTTCACTGCTGTAGAGGCTAACTTCACCTTGTAGGTTCTCCGTTTGGGATTTCTAACTTCTCTTTGCACAACACACACCCATGCTCAAGTATTAATCACATGTGATTGACCCCTTGGGTAGAATATTCTTTCCTATTCTACGCTACCCTTAAAGTAGGATTCACAACATTTTTTTTATTCATACAAAAGAAACCTCTACCATACTTAGAGTAATGAGAAATACACGTTATTCAAAATGCCTAGGGCTCGTAGGGGCATATATGAAATAACTGTATTATAACACGTTATAATTTTCACTTCAAAATTTCACTCAAAAATTAATCACTAGGTATTTCAATGTTTATGCCCAAGGTTCCCCACTCTCCACTACCATCACTCACTCTGTCTCCTAACAATAGCTTCTACAGCCGTCCTAACCATAGTCCTACGCATCTTCCTTCCTTCCTGACTTCTCTGTTGCATTTGCTATTTCTTACTCGTGTTTCTTTCCTTCAAACATGCATCCTCAAACCCTCATTTAATAAAATATTTCAGTTTGTAAAAGATCTTCCAGTTATCAGGGTCCACCTGCCTCAGAAAACAGACAAGGAATTATAAGTGGCACATTTTTGAATTAACATTGTTTTCTGATCACACAAAGACTGATAAAAATCATGCAGGGAAATTAATGGGTAAGCTATCAAGAGGTTCAGGGACTATATGTCAATAAGCCCCTGAGGTATTTTTGTCTGTTTAAATTTACTCAATTTCTCCAACTTTCTGAAAATTTTCTACATTGATTTTTTCATTTCCACCTAGAAGTAATTTCATAACATGAATGGCAATATGCCTAAGACTGAATTTACCTTGTTTACCCAACTTGCTCTCCTGATCAATTCCCATTTCTAACACTTCTATTTTTCCTTAGTAGTTCACGTCTGAAAGCTAAAAACAATCTTTGGCATACTTCTATACTTTATTTTTCATATCCAGTATGCCATTGGTTAATTCTTTCTCCTAAATGCCTTTCAGTGTAAAGTCATTTCTATAGTCTCTTGGCTAACCTATTCAAAACCCTCCATACCTTCTGCCTGAGAACTATAAACTCCGCTAATGAGTCTACCATCTTGCAATTCTTCCTGCCCATCGTTGATAGATGATTCCTAATATCATTGGCCTTTTAAAAAATCTCCACTGGCTCCTGCTGCTTAATTGTTGAATTAACAAGAATAGTTAGTATCATTAATTATTGTTTAATGACTCTGATTCAAACAAGCAAGAAAAATGATATTGGAAGAGGGTTTGTCCACATAGGAATGTTGAAGTATCAATCTGTTGTACGTGTAATTCATCACTTCTAGAAGTACTTGGCTAAACAACAACAACAACAAAAAAAGAAGAAATAAGTATGAGAAGAAGAGAAGGAAAGGGAAGAAAAAGAATGGAAGGGCTGGGGAGAATAAGAGGAAGGAAGGGATGGAGAGAGAATGGATGAAAGAAAGAAACTCATCTAAGGATATTACACAACTGCTTTTTTCCAGATTGCTTACTTCCCTTGAACATCTGGATTTCTCTTTTTATGTAAATCCAATTTTTAAGGAAAAAAAAAGGTTTTTCTAAGTAAAAACAAAAAAAAATTTATAAAACTAAAGAAAAAGCAAATGATTTGGGTTGACTTTCATGCTTTCCTGGAAAACATTAAACTAAGATAGCTCTCTCTATTCTAATTTTCCAATTTAGAAACAGTAAATAGAAAAATATTTTGTGGCTTTCTCTCATAAAAGACAGAACATTCTGTATATTTGAACCCCGCATGGCTCAGATGTGGTGCTTAACATTTTTTTTTAAGATTTGTTTCTGCCACCTTTGCTTATGTGATGATTAGTATGTCAAAGAGAATATTGAGACTGAGGAATGGTAATCTGTATTTAAGATATCTTATTGGAGCAAAAAAATAGAAAGTAAACAACTTTAAAAGTGAAAAGTTTTCTCAACTAATCTGTGTTTTCAGGAGTGAATGCAGAAGCATGAATGAGAGAATGAAATTAATGGTCAAAATAGTCTTCAACCAAAAATAATTTTGTTTTAAAGAATAAATAACAAGAACTGCTGCTGATTTTAATACTGAGCTTGGCTTTTTAAGTCACCCTGTAGGAAATCCATCGGAATGCAGACCCTAATTTGAAGGAGTTGAGTTAAGGTCGTTTAATTAAATTTAAAGATTTTCCTACCCATGGGAAAGGGCATAATTAGCTGTTTTCTAACGCATTTGACCTGAAGATGCTTGAATCAGCACATAATTGAATGTATTAATAGAGGTAGCAAATTCTAATTATGAGACTTAGTTGTTGGGGTAGGGGAAAAAAGAAGTTATTCATTATTTATTCAAGAGAGTTCATACAAGTGTAGAAGAGGGAGTGGAAAAGAGGCAATTACCAACTGTCTCAGGTCCACAATTGTGCAGCCTCACATGGTGGCTCTTAGGAGAATCAGGCAGCTCAAGACGTGAGTCATTTTGTTATTCCCACGAAAGATCTCAATCTGCATGCCAAATAAATTACCACTAAAAATAGAGTGAAGCACTCACAGCAGTAGAATGTACCAGCTGGACTGATGCCTGCATCACAGATTAACTGTGATATATTGGGCTTTGGTATGTTGCCGTGATGTTTCTGAGGGCACATATATCCAAATCTACACACTAACAAGCTGTTCTCAAATGGAGTTCTCCTGAATAAGTACTTTGGTTGTGTGATGCTTATGCAAGTTTGAGTAAGACATGGTTTCTTTTTAAGGGAAAACAAGTCTCATGAACTCTCAGCCCCAAATTTTATTTTATTATGTTACTTAAATACTTACACATGTAAAAATTATGAACTTAAACACAAATTCTTATACTTAGCTCTTGTACAATTAAAACAACAAAGCAATTTATAAAATAAACAATGAACCAGTGAAATTCAAATCAACAGATCTGTGTAATAGATGATACTATTTTGTTGATACTCCACTCAAAACCAAGATATGATATTGACTATGATGACAGAGATTCTGCTGAGTTTATCATGCCTAAACTATTGTGTGCCTTGTGGTGACTCAACTCATAATCACTCTTTTTTATTTGAACTAATGCATAACTGACCCTTTTATTATATGCCATGAGGGCATCTGGCTTTCATTTGCATTAACACATCATTTAAATATTAAGCAACTTTTTTTCTTATTACTCCTAGGTAATATAGCGCAGCTGATCCAAATAAGCTAAAACAAACATAAACTCAGATGCTTAGTACACTGTACAGTACATTATTTTGCTTTCTTAGCAGATATAGGAACTACTATTTTGTTTATCATTCATAACTGCATTCATTCACTCAACAAACAAAATAATGTTTTCAATGTATTAGCTACTGTAAATAATGATCATGATGATTACGATTAATGCTGCACAATCCCTGGTCAAGGAAAATTTTTTAAACTTTAAACTTGAATGTTCAGCAATAAATCATATATCCAAAGAGCTACAACTTGGGGCTATGTTAAATGCATTAGAGAAGTTTATATATAGGCTGAAGAAAGTTTGAAAGTAGCAGAGCACATCTCACTAGACTGGGAAGTGAGGTCCAAATTAAGAATATTTACAACAAAATTTATGATGATTCTTACTACATTTTACATACTCGGGTGTCTGATAGGCACAAGTCATTGGTTGGATGTTATCTTATTGAATCTTAACAACAAACTAATGAGATAGTTATTATTTTCATCATTTTATAGATAAGGCAATTGAGATGCAAAGGCATGCAATTAGTAGTAATAGAGCTAAAACGGTAATGCAAGCAGAATAGCTCCAAAAGATGTGTTTAATTACACTTATACATCAAAGAGTTGGTATTTGAATTAAATACTTTATAATTAACAAATAGGAATTGAGCACATAAAATATGTCAAGTGGTCTTAGATGCTAAGCCTAGTGGTTCACATAGTAATAATACATAATATGATGTATAAAAATTGGATCCCATATACATGTATATGTTATAAAACAGTTTTATACATATTGTTATAAATTTAATAATGTTATGTTTAATTTTTATGTGATATTTATAACCTGACAATGCAGGCCTGGACTATAATCCTTGTAGTGGAATTGGAAATGGAAGAAGGATGAGATATTCCTGTGTATTTTATTTATTTTCTTATTTATGTAGTCATTTGTGTCATTTACTCTAATAATCAATGCCACTTTAGAAAAATTATTTTTGTAATATTTCTTCTACTTCCTCTTGAAATACTTTTAATTGGGAAATATGAAAACTTCTTAAGAAAAATATATTTCTACTCCCAGATCAAATAGTATTTTATTTAAAAGAACAGCACAAAATATATCTTTGTGTCTTTCATTTCCTTCTACACTACTAGACACTGGGCTACTATGAATAATCTGCTAACATCCCTGAGGATCAGCACTGGCCCTACTCCTTGAAGGCCATATATAAGTACAGTGTCAGAGTAAAATTGGTGGGCTTTCTTAAACAGTAGCTGGGGGCTATAATTTATCTGATGCTTGATTTTGACATAGACTGTGTTAAAAAACATATATATAATATATACACACATCTATATAAATATATGCATATATATACATATATGTGTATATATATGTATATATATATACTGAGCATGTCAATTTCAACTTACCAACACACACACATGAATATATGATAAACAATGAACCAGTAAAATTCAAATCAACACATTTGTGTGATAGATGATACTATTTTGTTGATCTCCACTCCAAACCCAGGTACGAGATATCTATATCTATAAACACACACATGTCAATTTCAACTCAGCAACACACACACATACATGTTTCAATTTCAACTTACCAACACATACATATATGTTTGTGTGTGTGTGTGTGTGTGTGTGTGTGTGTGTGTGTTTCTCTATATATGTATATATCAGTCAAGTTGGTTCTTTGGTATCCCATAGATTCCCAAGATCACTGTTTCACAAAGTTTTATCTAACATTGCTGGGTGGTATGCCTTCATTTTATCTATTGGCCTAAAACAAGGAATGTAAAAGATATAGCAGGTTATTTCACATGGAATTTAATATATGGTGTAATGAGGTTTTATAATGTATTGGACATTTTAATAACAAAACTACATCATATTCTTTTTTTAAGTTTTAGGTTCAGGGATACATGTGCGGGTTTGTTGAACAGGTAAATTGCATGTCACAGGGGTTTGATGTATAGATTATTTTATTGCCCAGGTAATAAGCACAGTACCTGCTAGGTAGTTTTTCAATCCTTTCCCTCCTCCCACTCTCCACCCTCAAGAAGGTCCCAGTGTCTATTTCTGTCTTTGTGTCATGGGTTCTCAATATGTAGCTCCCACAAATAATGTGATAGTAGTGGTATTTTCTGTTCCTGCATTAATTCACTTGGGGTACTGACCTCTAGCTGCATCCATATTGAAGCAAAGAAAATGGTCTTGTACTTCTTTATGGCCACATGGTATTCCATGGTGTATATATGCCACATTTTTTTATTTAGTCTACCATTAATGAGCATGTAGGTTGATTCCATGTCTTTGCTATTGTGAATAGTGTTGCGATGAACATACTCATGCATGTATCTTTATGGCAGAATGATATATACTTCTTTGGATATATACCCAATAAGGGGTTGCTGGTTGGAATGGTAACGCTGTTGTAAATTATTTGAGAAAACACCACACTGCTTGTCGCAATGGTTGAACCAAGTTACATTCCTACCAGCAGTTTATAAGCATTTCCTTTCTCTGAACCTCTCCAGCATTTATTATTTTTTGACTTTTAATAATGGCCATTCTGACTGGTGTGAGACAGTATCTCATTGTGGTTTTGGTTCACATCTCTCTAATGATTAGTGATGTTGAACATTTTTTCATATGCTTGTATGTCTTTTTAATTTTGTATGTCTTTTTTATTTTGAAAAGTTTGTTTCCGTCCTTTACCCACTTTTTTAATGGTGGTGTTTTCACTTGTTAAGTTCATTACAGATTCTAGATAGTGACCCTTATTGGAAGCATAGTTTGCAAATAATTTCTCCAATTCAGTAGGTTGTCTGTTGATGGTTTCCTTTGCTGTGCTGAAGCTCTTTAGATTAATTAAGTTCCATTTGTCAATTTTTGGTTTTGTTGCAATTGCGTTTGGTGTATTTGTCATGAAATCTTTTCATGCTATGTCCAGCATAGTATTTCCTAGGCTATCTCCCAATGTTTTCATAGTTTTAGGTTTTGTATTTAAACTTTAATCCATCTTAAATTGAGTTTTGAACATGGTATAAGAAAGGGGTTCAATTTCTATTTTGCATATGAGTAGCCAGTTATCCTACCATTTATTGATAGGGTATCCTTTCTGCACTGCTTGTTTTTCCATTTGTTTGTGTCCTCTGATTTCTTTGAGTTTTATAATTCTCATTGTAGAGATCTTTCACCTTTCTGGATAGCTATATTCCTAAGTATTTTATTCTTTTTGTGGCTATTGTGAATGAGATTGTGTTCTTCATTTCACTCATAGCGTGGATGTTGGTGTACAGCAATGCTACTAATTTTTATAGTAGGATTTTGTATCCTGAAACGTTGCTGAAGTTGTTTATCAGATCTAGGAGCTTTGGGCGGAGACTATGGGGTTTTCTAGGTATAGAATCATATCATCTGCAAACAGACATAGTTTAACTTCCTCTCTTCCTATTTGGATGCCTTTTATCTTTCTCCTGCTTGATGGCTCTAGTTAGGACTTCCAGGACTATGTCAAATAGTAATAATGAGAGAGGGTATCCTTGTGTTTCTCTGGTTTTTGAGGGGAATGCTTCCAGCTTTTGCCTATTTGATATGATATGGGCTGTGGTTTTTTTTCATAGATGGCTCTTCTTCTTTTGAAGTATGTTCCTTCAATGTCAATTTGATGTGTTTTTAATAGGAAATGATGTTGAATTTTATGGAAAGCCTTTTTCTGCATCTATTCAGATGATCATATGATTTTTGTTTTAGTTTTCTTTATGTGATAAATCACATTTATTGACTTGTATTTATTGAACCAACCTTGTATCCCAGGGTAATGCTTATGTGATCATAGTGGATTAGCTTGTTGAAGTGCTGCTGATGTTGCAGAATTTTAGAGACTGGAGAGACCATTGAGGTTGCAGAAGGAGTTTACTTTAGGTGTACGTGGGCCCAGCTCGGATTTGGATCCAAAATGGCTGAGCCCTTAACAAAGACAGGGCTTTACTTTTTCCACATGAAGTACACAATGGTGCTAAAACAAGTTTGCAGGTGTGGAACAAAGGGAATTTATTAAGCAATGACAGGCACCTAACTTAAGCTTACAAATGACTGTTGCTTTGCAACCCAGATGTTTGCTATCTGTGGAGCTCAAGGATTCTAGCATGGGCCTTATCTATTGCCTTCTGCTACAGCACCTAGAAGGTGGCAGTCCAGCCTGCTGGGGTATTTCTTATGACCTTTGCTGTGTTACAGAAACATACAGTTATCAGCTATGGAGAACAAGAATACAAGAATTTATAAACTTATAAAACTTGCAAAGCAGGATACAATTCCATGGGAGAGGAGAGAACTCAGGGAAGTTTGTTTATAAAAGAAAAATTTAATTTCTGCTTCTCTTTCCTGCATTAATTTTATTTTTATATTATGTTTTTTTAAATCAATTTTTCTTTTCCTTCTTCATTCCCCCTTTGGTGCATTTTATATAAGTAATACTTTTAATAGAACAGACCATTATAATGGCCTTCTCTTTGAAGATACTACTAAATTATATGTAGGAGAGAGTACCTGGGTAGGACAGATGTTTTTAGGTGCCTTTCATGTAAGTTGCATCCTGATTCTTTAGGCCAAAGTTTTACTTTCTTTTACTTTGGGATGGCTAATAGAGGGTAGGCATGCTTTGCAGCTGCTCTGCTTTAATACCTTCAGTCAGGCATAGTGCCAGGGCCTTTTTCTTGCCGTGGCCTTTATGCCCCTGTGTAACTCTATCTGTCTTAGGTTGTCCCTTCCTTGAGGAATGTTATCCGTCATTGGCTAGCCAGCCATCTTCTGGGGCTAGATAGGACAGCATCATGGCCCTGACAAGGAGGTTTAGAGAGTTTCTTGAAACTGATTGCAGGCCTTTGAGAGCTTTGCCTTATTACACCTCTGAATTACCTTGATAGAGGATGTAGTATTTTGTGTTTATTGAGGTGCTGCTAAGTTAATCTTTTTTACTCAGTCATTCTGGTTCCTGTTTTGGTTTACTTAAGGCAAAATTTATGTAAGTCTGATGAGCCCATTGTCTCCAGGCAGCTCATGGTTGGGGATGTGGGGGCGGGTGTGATAGGTTTTCTTCTTGATGGACAGGTTGATGCTTACTTAAGGCCATTATTTGGGTAGTGGTATGCCTAGCTACTATGGCTTCTATGATTGACTGTATGCTTCAAAACAAGAGAGGCAAGAGACATGGGAGGATTAAGCAACTGCCTAGAATAAGCACGAACCCTCCTATTAGTGTTTCAAATCCTCCAAAAGATGAGAACCAACCTTCAAAGAGGGAGTCTGGTGACCATCCAAGTTTGAACTGGGATATGGGCTAACTTTTGCATTTTTGCAGTTATTTCCATGACAGCTTTTCCATTATTATTAATTTCTAAGCAACAGTTTATTAGGTCAAACTCTTTCCACATATGCCTCCTTCCTAGGCCAGAAGATAATCTAAAGCTAGTCTGTTTTGGTAAGTAGCATCTCTTATTTTTGTGGATTATTATACAACCAACAGATCTAAAGCCTGTGCAGTTTCATTCGTAACGATTTCAAGCACTCCTTGTGATCTTATAATGCGATTAAGCATATAAATAGAAGTTTGGTATCCCCATGACCCATCTTATGCCCAAGTAGCTGGCCTATCATACTGAATCATTCTTTCAGGTGGCCAGTTAGTGTCTTTCCAGTCTCCTATTTTTATACCTCCTCTGATATTTACACCTTTTTTACTTCTTTTTTTCACTTCATTGTAAACAGGGTATCCTAGAGCTTCCTCTAGCTGTAAAGGGAGTAAGAAGGAAGATGGTCTGATTGCCCCTAGTATGCAGGCTTTTGTCCAGTTAGCTGGTAACTGCCGATATGTTCACTGCCTGTAAGTCGAATAAAGGCCTGGGGGTGCCTGACAGCTATTGGGTGCTTCAAGTTGATACCAGAAGTGGTTTAAAGCTGAGAAAATGGGTTGTAGTGTAGCAACTTGGAGGTAGTTTTACCTTGTTTACTTTTGCCCCACCACAAAGTTTTTCCTTTTGTCTGGTTATAATATTGCTGTCCTAAAAAAGCCAATTCTCCTACTGGGTTAACAAAAGTGTTTCCCCAGCGGGCAATACAGTACCTCCCGACTATGGAATTTTTTAAGAGCTAGATACTTGAGTGTTTGGATGCTGGTTTGGGGGAGACAGGGGTTAAGGTAACATTTTCTTGAGGCACTATTTCTGTTGCTTCCCATGGCCACTAATTTCCCATGTTAGCACCCCCGCAGACATAATAAGAGGAAACACCTAGATTATTAGCTATACTTTCAGCTAGTTGAGCAAGTAGATTACTGGCTATGGGAGGGGGTTCAAGAACCTCCTAGTTAGTTCTTTTATAGTTTTCATAAAATGACTTGAAAACTTGGAAATCGTGTTGAGCTGGATGTTTCCGAGTTTTCTTAGTAATGCATAAGGTCTCTGTTTTCCTATTTCTTAAATGCATTGTGATACAGTAGCCTGTGGTTCACATGGGCATGTCCGGTTCAAGGATTGTAAGGATACAGGATGGCAGCTGTTTGCCTTACAATTTGGTTTTGTTAATATTTTCATAAACATGATTTCCTTTGGTGGTGGTTTGTTGGCGGTTAGGATATGTGCTCCTGTGGGGCAATACCAGCAGTATGTTTCTAAGCAAATAAGATGTGGGCAATTGGGATTGGGTCTGTAACAGTAAACGTCACATTCTGTGTTATCATATATCTTATTGGGCCAAGCTGTCCATGTGAATGCTGTCTGATAGAAATTAAGGTACAGATTTATGTTTTTCTTGTGGGAAAGGAAGACTTTGGTTTGATTTTGTAGGTCCCCCTCTATTGACTTATCTCAGACCTCAAACCAAGTTCTAGGCTTTAACTTGGGGTTATAACACATATACCTGGGTATGGATCATTGCCTAGATCATTGCCTGGGTTACTAATTGAATAAATTGTCTGATTGTAAGTACAAGCCCCTGAGTCCCTGTACACTTATAATATGTTTGATACAGCAAGGTTTTAACTACTATATTCCCAATCCAAGTAGTTTGCAGGCAGTGAGTACATTTTTTTTTACTGGTTGCTCTTCCTTTTCTACAGATATTGAAGTTAACAGTCATAAAGTAAAAAAATTAACATTTCTATACCACTACACAGAGACAGAATGAACTTTTCCTTGGACATATGGGTTGGCAGTATAATAATAGAATAAGTTAACAATACTAAGATAGCAATTAGGCTTAAGATTTTTATCCACATTTACTTTTGATGACTCCTTAAGCTTCAGCTGTGCGTGGACTCGTCAGCCTCTGGTTGTGTGACTAGAGCAGGGCTGTTGCTCCTCCCTGCTGGTAGCTTGGTCTTGCTAAGGATCAGTCTGGCTGGGTGCTCTGGATCCTGCTGACTGGTCCACTTTTCCTGGGCTGCTGCTGGCTTTACCGGCTGTGGTGGATCCACAGTCTGATGCCTGCAACTTTAACAGCAGTTGGGGTGGACAATATTACAATATGGGGCCCATCCCATGTTGGCCCCCATGTGGTTGGGTTCCACTTTTTGACCTACACTGAATCCCTGAGTTTAAAGGGATGTACAGACTCTGTTAGACTGACAGGTAATTTTTCTCAAACCCAGCCCTGTATTTCTTGCATAGTTATGCCTAAGGCCTACATTTGCTTTCTCAGGGTTAATTCTCCTAGCTCTCTGATGTCCCCTTTAATTTGGGTTATGATTGGGGGTGGCCAGCTGAACAGAATTTGCTAGGGTGAATACCCAGTTTGTTTGGTGGGGGTTCACTTGACTCAAAGGAGGACCATGGACAAGGCCTGATCCCACCGAAGATGGGTTTCCTGGCAGAATTTTTTAAATAGCTGCTTGAGCGTTTGATTCATATACTCAAGCTTTCCTGAGCTCCATGGGCGATAGGCAGTACGCAGTTTTCAGTTTATTTTTAACAACCATGTTAGGTCTTGGACAATTTCGACTATAAATGTAGGGCCATTGTCTGATTCTATAGTTGAAGGTAGGCCATATCTGGGGTTAATGTCTTTTAGTAATATTGCAGTTACTTTTTGTGCCTTTTCTGTCCTGGGTGGGGAAGCCTCTACCCAACCTGAGTAGGTACAGACAAACACTAACATAGAGCGAGAGCCAACTGCCCAGGGCAGCTCTGTAAAATCTACAGGCAAATTTTCACAAGGTGCTGCCCCTACTTCTTGAATTCCTGGGAGCCAAGTTAGCCCCTGCCGTGGGTTGTTCTGGGTTCAGGTTAAGCATTGTTCACAAACAGCTTGGGAGATGACAGTGAGCTGTGACACACAGAAGTGGCATCCTAACAGTGCTTCTAGTGCTGTCTTTTCTATATGAGTTCCTTGGTGGAATTGTTTTACAAATCTGGGGCTATTACTTTGGGAATGGCTACCTTTCCATCTGCAAACTTCCACCATCCTCCTTTAGCATAGCTCCCAGTTTCCTGAGCAAAGCAGGTCCTTTCAGTTGGAGAGTAATTTGGAGTCTTAGAATACAGTGTCTCCAGGAAGAGGGTCATGGCACATGCATCCTACCTCTGCGGAATGGTGGGACACCACCTAGGCCTGCCCGCTTAGCCTCCTTGTCTGCTTTTCTATTTCCTTTAGCTTCCGGTGTTGCTGCTTTCTGGTGGCCTTTACATTGTATAACGGCTACTTCTTTTGGTGCCCATACTGCATCTAAAAGCTGCACAATTTCTTCTGGATATTTTATGTTTGTCCCTTGGGCTAAGAGCCCTCTTTCTTTATAGATACTCCCGTGCAGTTGCAGGGTTGCAAATGCATATTTGGAGTCACTGCATATGTTGGCTCTTTTGCCCTTTGCCAGTAATAATGCTCTGGTTAAAGCTACTAACTCTGCTATCTGGGCTAATGTTTCTGTTGGCAAGCCTTGGGCCTCTACTACTGAGTCCAAAGTTAATACCACATATCCAGCCATCTGATTTTCTGCCTCTATGAAGCTGCTTCCATCACTTAAGTATTGTACATCTGGGTCCTGGAGAGGGCGACCTGTAAGATCTTTCCAGCTAGAGAATACCTCATCTATTGTTTCTATGCAGTCATGGAGTGACGCCCCTGGTTCTATGGGAAGCAGGGTGGCTGGGTTGAGGGTTTTTACAGTCTCTAGAGTTATGCGGGAGTTCTCACATAAGAGCCCCTGATATTGAGTCATTCTTGGATTTGACAACCAGTGGTGTTCTCTTTGATCCATTAAGGTTAGGACTGAGTGTGGCACTCACACACTTAAATGCTGCCCCAGGATTAGTTTATCTATCTGCTTCCTTTACCAGCATGGCTGTAGCAGCTAACACCTTAAGATGGGGGAGCCATCCTCGTGCCACTACATCTAGTTGCTTAGATAAGTAGGCTTCTGGGCAGTGCCAAGACCCAGGACTTGGGTTAAGATTCCGACGGCCATTCCTTTCCACTTGTGTATGTACAGGAAGAAGGGTTTGGCCATGTCTTTGCTTTGGTTGTCCCAAAGCAGGGGCCTCAGTTAAGACCTGCTTAACTTGTTTAAATGCCTTCTCCTATTCAGTTCCCCAAAGGAAGGATTCCTTCCTTCCCCCTTTAGTGGTTTCATACAAGGGCTTTGCTATGAGTGACAACTTTGGAATCCAGATATGACAGAACCCTGCTGCCCCTAAAAATTCTCTTATGTGTTGCCTGCAGGTTGGGGTTGGATGGCTACAGATGGCCTTTATCTGGGGTAAGCCTACTTTTCGCTTCCCGTGGCTTAGGTGAAACCCCAGGTAGCTAACTCTCCTTAAACAGACTTGGGCCTTTTTTTCTTGTCACTTTATATCCTACTTTCCATAACAAGTGGAGTAATCTTTGTGTCACTAGGTGGCAATCTTACAGGGTAGGGGCCGCTAGCAAAATATTATCCACATACTGCAATAGGACACACTCCTTGTTGGGAGGAGTGTAAGCTTTAAGGTCTGTTGCTAATGCTTCCCCAAAGATTGTGATAGAGTTCTTAAACCCTTGCAGAAGTCTGGTCCAAGTGAGCTGAAAATTGCTCCACTGGAAGGCAAATAATGGTTGACTTATTGGTGCCAGGCAGAGGCAGAAAAAGGCATCTTTTAGATCTAGAACTGTAAACCAGGCTATGCTTGCCGAAATCAGAGTTATTAATGTACAGGGGTTTGGCACTACTGGATGAATAGTGACTGTAGCCCCATTTACAGCTCGCAAGTCTTGCACGGGTCTATACTCATATACTCCTCCAATCGGAGTTGGCTACTGCACTGGTAGGAGCAGAGGATTCCAGGGTGATTGACATGCTACTAGTATACCATGCTTTTGGAGTCACTTTATGTGCGCCCATACACCTCTAACAGCTTCCTGAGACAAAGGGTAGTGATGAAGCTGGACAGGGGTGGCACCCTGTTTTAGCTCTATGACCACTGGGGCATAGTTTACAGCCATTCCACGTGGGTTATTTTCAGCCCAGACTTCCGGAAATTCATCTATTAGCCTGAATAGTATAGTTGCTTCTTCTGGGGTTAAGAGATGGTCCGGCCCTTGTGTTCCCCTAGTGTGCAGGCTCCACTTCTTATTCTGTGGCAGTTAGAGCTAGCACCATTGCTGCTGGCTGGGTAAGATTTAAAGTTACATTTTCTTCTGGTCTGAAGGAAATTTGAGCCTGAAGCTTTTTGAGTAGGTCTCTCCCTAGCAGGGAAACCAGACAACTTGGGAGGTATAAGAACTCATGGTGGACTTCCCATCCTCCTGTAACACACCTCTTGCTGGACTTCCCGTCCTCCCATAATTTACCTCTTTGACCGGCAAAAGGGCCTTTTCTCTGCCACTCTTGTGGCTCCAATTACAATATCATACGTTTTAGTGAGTGGTCCAATTGGTTATTACTGAGTGTTCAGCACCTGTGTCTACCATAAAATTTATATATTGGCCGCATACTTCTATCCTGACGATAGGCTCCTGGGGGCCTACAGAAACGGAGCCTGGTCTCAGTCCTTATAGCATTCAGCCCCTGCCAGGCTAATCAGGTCAGCTTCTTGAGCCCTTCTCTGGATTTCATTTCTGTCCACTGCATCCCTTTCTGGGCACTCATTTTTCAGTGTCCTTTCTTTTTGCATATTGCACACTGGTCTCCCTCTAGTCTAGGTCAGTTTTTGAAGTTCTCTTAGGTTAAACCTCTCCCTCGCCCACGACCTCAGCCACGTCCTCTTGCTGCATTCTCCCCGCTTTCTGTGAGAGCTGTGGCCAGCAGATCTGCTTTCCTTTTAAGCTTTTGATCCGCTTTTCTTTTGGCCTCTTCCTTATAGTTAATGAACACTTTGTGGGCCACCTGTATGAGCTTTATGGCAGTCATGCCTTCAAACACTTCTAGCTTTTGGAGTTTCCTTCTGATATCACTCTGCGCCTGCCTAACAAAGGCTGCGTTCACCACACATTGATTTCCAATGCTGCCTCTGGGTCAAACAGGGTGTAGAGTTGATATGCCTCACAGAGACTCTCATAAAACTCACTTGGGCTCTCATCTGCCTTCTGATGGACCTTTCTCGTTTTTCCAGTATTCAGAGCCTTTTTCCCTCCTGCCTTGCTTCCATTTAAAAGTGCCTCTCAGAATGCCTGCAGGCATTGTAAGCCCTCTGCCTTATTGGGGTCCCATTAGGTATCTGTCACCAGGTAATGTTCCTCAGCATATCATCAGTGTGCATCAACTGTGCCTGCCAGGGCATTTCTCTCCAGGTATTGGAGGGTTGCCTGGGTTACTCTATGCCACTCCTCTGTATTAAGCAATGTTAACAGGAGCTCCTGGCTATCTGCCCATGCAGGGCTGTGGGTTAAGAAAATGGATTGCATTAAATCTGTGATGGCTTGGGCTTTCTCCGTGTAGGAGGGAGTATGCTGTTTCCAGTTTAGGAAGTCAGTGGTGGAGAAGAGCTGGTGGGTAAAGAGCCTTTCTCCTCTCCTGACTTGGCCTTCAGCGTCGCGGTGAATTTGGGACCTAGTCTCCTGGAGAGGTATTTGTAAGGCTTGGGTGCAGTCAGACCAGAGTCAGCTAGGGGAATTGTCCCGTTCCTTTTCCCCAACTTCCATGGACATGCCTTTTTGTTCTTGGCTAAGGGATGACATTGGCGTGTCACTTCTGTTTGAACCTTATTCTCCAGCTACTTGCCCTTCACCTTGCCTTAGGTTAGCCAAGGATGGATATATTGGTACATAGGGTAGTCAGCATTCTCTCTCCTCTGGAGGAGCCTGTAGGACCAGTTTTTGTTTTTCCAGCTCTACCTTCCATACTTTCTGGATGAGGGCTGCTTTGCTTTCCTTTACTACCTTTGGCTTTGCTCGAGCTACTAAAGTTTACAGTATACTGTCTGGCAGGGCTGAACCCACTTGGGGTCTAACTGGACATGTAGCTAGGAGTTAATGTGTGAGTACTGATCAAGGTCTCCAGGTTGTCATCCGATCCCGGTTACTAGTCTATACATATGGCAAATCACCTCATGATCTATTTATTTTCCCTTCAGTGGGCCACCAGACATTGAAAGAAGTCCACTGTAGTTCACACAGAGGTCTTAAATCACTCTCAAATCACTCTCACTTTCTCTTCGGGCCAGTTAAACCATCCCCCTGATCCAAGCTGAAGAGGGTATTTCAGCTGCCACTTGGCATTGCAGAGTTCGTTACCCTCCCGCCACAATACCTAGATTGTGAAGGCACTTCCTTAAGTTGTATGCAGATTATCCCTAGTTGTGGCCAGGCTCATACTTTGCTCAGAGTGTACAGTCCACGCTAAGTGACCTGTGGTTCCCACACATCACTCCCTGCATTGCCTTCTCCCAGAGCCATCTCTTTCATGCACTTTCACACACTCCCCTTCCAAGTTTTCCACTCCTGCCACTAGGCTTCCTTACTAAGTTGGCCTAGCAAGCTACTCTTGCTTCCAGTGTTGGTGGGTATGTGAGTTTCATTCGAATCAGCAACTCTCTCTCGCTTCCCTCAGCCCTGTTGGGTCGGATTAATAATCACTTCCCTGGAGCTGATCAGGTTTCGGTTAGGTGAGTTTCACTGGAATTTGTCAGCCGCTCTCACTTCTCCTAGCCTTGCTAGGTCGGGTTACTAGTCACTTCCCCAGAAGATGATTGGAGCTCTGGACCTCCTTTCCCTTTTGCCTGCCCCTTCTTCAACCCACAAATGTCTTACCACAGTTCCTGAAGTGGGCTGATCCTAGAGTTGTTCTGCAGCCTCTTCCCAGTTCCACTGAACTGTCCAAGGAGAGCACCGGGGCTCCGGAGAGCTCATCTCCTTATTGGGAGAAGCCTCCCAGTGCTGCCTAGGGTCTCCCTCAGCCCGGGGCCCTTGCCCCCACAAAGAGACAACAAGCCTTCCCCACATTAGGGGGAAGGACTCAGGGAAGTTTGCTTATAAAAGAAAAATTTAATTTATGCTTCTCTTTCCTGCATTAATTTTATTTTTATGTCATTTTATCAATTTTTCTTTTCCCTCTTCACTGGATTCAGTTTACTACTATTTTGCATTTATGCTCATCAACAGTTTTGGCCTGAAGTTGTCTTTCCTTCCTTGAGTCTCTGCCAGGTTTTGGTTTCAGAATTATGCTGGCCTCATAGAATGAATTAAGAAGGAATTCCTCCTTCTCAATTTTTTTGAATATAGCTTCAGTAGAAATGGTGCCAACTCTTATTTATCTATCTGGTAGAATTTGGGTGTGATTCCATCTGGTCCTGGGCTTTTCTGGATGGTAAGCTTTGTATTACTGTTTCAACTTTAGACTCATTGTTGATCTGTTCAGGGATTCAGTTTCTTCTAGGCTCACTCTTGGGATGTTGTAGGTTTCCAGGAATGTATCCGTTTCTTCTAGGTTTTCTAGCTGCTGTGCACAAAGGTGTTTGCCGTAGTCTCTCAGGGTGTTTATTTCAGTAACATCACTGGTAATATCATCTTTGTCATTTCAGATTGTGTTTATTTGTATCTTCTCTTTTTCTTTAGCCAGTAGTATATTTGTTCTTTTAAAAAAACAGCTCCTGGATTCACTGATCTTTGTTTTCTGCACGTCAATTTCTATCAAGTCAGCTCTGATTGTGGTTATTTCCTTTCTTTTTTTTCTAATTGTACTTAAGTTTTGGGGTACATGTGCAGATCATGCAGGATTGTTGCATAGGTACATACATGGCAATGTGGTTTGCTGCCTCCGTCCCCCCGTCACCTATATCTGGCATTTCTCCCCATGTTATCCCTCCCCAGCCTCCCTAACCCCCACTGCCCATCCCCTGGTCCCCCCTAACAAACAGACCCCAGTGTGTGATGCTTCCCTCCCTGTGTCCATGTGTTCTCATTGTTCAACACCCACCTATGAGTGAGAACTTGCGGTGTTTGACTTTCTGTTCTTGTGTCAGTTTGCTGAGAATGATGGTTTCCAGATTCATCCATGTTCCTACAAAGGACACAAACTCATCATTTTTTATGGCTGCATAGTATTCCATTGTGCGTATGTGCCACATTTTCTTTTCTTTTGCTAGGTTTGGGATTGGTTTTGTCTCATGTCTCTAGTTCCTCTAGGTGTGATGTTAAGTTGTTGATTTGAGATCTTTCTAACGTTTTGACGTGGGCATTTGGTAAATATAAACTTCCCTTTTAACATCATATTAGCTATGTCCCAGAGATTATAATATGTTGCATCTTTGTTCTCATTAGTTACCAAAAATGTCATGATTTATGCCTTAATTTCACTGTTTGTCCAAAAGTTACCTAGGAGATTGTTTAATTTCCATGTAATTGTACAGTTTTGAGCAATTTTCTTCATATTTTTATTGCACTGTAGTCTCAGAATGTGGTTGGTATGATTTTGATTTTCCTTAAATTTGATGAAGATTGTGTTATGGCCACTGTGTCCTCAATTTCAGAGTATGTACCATGTATAGATGAGACTAATGTATATTCTGTTGTTTGAGGTGAAGAGTTCTGAAGATGTCTTTTAGGTTCAGTTGGTCAAGTGTCAAGTTAAGGTCCTGAATATCTTTGTTAGCTCTCTCCCTTGATGCTCTATCTAGTACTTTCAGTGGGGTGTCTCCCCACTGAAGTAGTATGAAGTCTCCCACTATTATTGTATGGTTATCTAAGTCTCTTTATATGTCTTTAAGAACTTGCTTCATGAATTTGGGTGCTCTTGTTTTGGGTGTGTATATTTAGAATAGTCAGGTCTTCTTGTTGCTTTGAACCCTTTACCACTATGTAACGCCCTTTGTCTTTTTGATCTTTGTTGGTTTAAAATCTGTTTTGTTTGAAATTCAAATAGCAACCCTTGTTTTTTTCTGTTTTTCACTTGCTTGGTATTATTTTTCTGTTTTTCATTTGCTTGGTAGATTATTTGCTCTTTACTTTGAGCCTACTGGTGTCAATGCATGTGAGGTCGTTCTTTTGAAGATGGCACACCATTGGGTCTCACTTATTTATCCAACTTGCCACTCTGTGTCTTTTAATTGGGCATTTAGCTAATTTGCATATAAGTTAAATATTCTTATGTGTGGATTTGATCTTGTCATGGTGTTAACTAGTTATCATGTAGACTTGTTTGTGTGGTTCCTTTATAGTGGCAATAGTCTATGTATTTAGGTGTGTTTTTGTAGTGACTAGTATCAGTTTTTCCTTTCCGTATTTAGCATTCTATTCAAGATCTCTTGTAAGTCAGGACTAGTAGTAACAAATTCCTTCAGCATTTGCTTGTCTGAAGAGGATCTTATTTCTCCTTCACTTAAGAAGCTTAGCTTGGCTGAATATGAAATTCTTGGTAATTTCTTTTCTTTAACGATGCTGAAAATAGGGTTCCCTTTGTACATGACCTGCTCCTCCTGTGTCATTGTATTTAACATTTATTGTTTCATTTCATCCTTGGAGAATCTGATGACTACATGTCTTGGGGATTATCTTACACAGTATCTTACAGAGTTTCTCTGTATTTCATGAATATGAATGTTGGCCTTTCTAGTGAGGTTGGGGAAATTTTCACAAATAATATCCTCAAATATGTTTTCCAACTTTCTTTCTTCTTTAGTTGTAGGTTTGGTCTCTTTATAGAATCCCATATTTTTCAGAAGTTGTGTTCATTATTTTAAATTCCTTTATTTTTATCTGACTTTGATCAGAGATCCAGTCTTTGAGCTCTCAGAATTTTTCCTCAACTTGGACTATCCTGTTTGTTGTTATTAATATTTCCAGTTGTATTGTAAAATTCTCTATCAGATCAGTTTGGTTATTTCTTATAATGGTCATTTCATCTTTCAGATGCTGTATCATTTTATTGTAATTCTTGGATTCATTGGATTGGGTTTTGACTTTCTGCTGAATCTCAAGGATCTTTGTTTCTATCCATATTTTGAATTCTATTTCTGTCATTTCAGCCTGGTTAAGAATCCTTGCTGGGGAATTATTGTGGTGATTGGGAGGAAAGAAGACATTCTGACTTTTTTTGAGTTGCCAGAGTTCTTGAGCTAGTTCTTTATTATCTGTATGGGTGATGTTCCTTAATCGGTGGTGAAATTTGAGTATGGTCAGTTGACTTCTTTTCTATAGGTTTTCAGAAGACTGAGCCCTTGTGCAGGGTCTTTGTAGCTCAATTCTTTTCCAAGGTTTCAAAGGGGACTATATTAACAAAATATTTTTAGTGTTGACATTTGGGCTGTGACCACTAGATGCCACTTAAGTGGAACTACCAGTAGGTAGGTTTTTGCTTAGCCATATGACTCCTCTTTATTTTCTCAGGGCTGCAGCCACACTCCTTCTCAATGTTCTGAAAGTGGGGACTCCTTTCTGACTCAAGTGCTGGCTGCAGATGTTGGCTTGGCACTTTTTTGTAGCACATAACTGTCCTGGGGTATGCTTAGGCTTTATGTTTTCTCTGCAACTTGGAGGCAGCAAGGGAAGAGAGTTTGGTAGTGGCTATGGCAGAGGGTCTTTCACTTGTCTCTTGGAGTTCTACCCCAGAGAAGTTAACAGCTGCCACCAATCAGTGCTGTGGACCCAAGCTGGCTCAGGGGACCTGCCTAGTAATAAGCAGGGTCAATGGAGGACTTATGGGGGAGATAGATAGGCCTTTTCTCCCAGGGCAGCTGCAGCTTGCTGGAAGTATGGATAAAGCACTCAGGGTCTTCATTCCTTCCCCAGACTGAAGGCAGCAAGGTCAATGCCAGTGCAGAAGGGCTTTCAGATGCCTCTGGGAGCTCCACCTCAGAGAAAGATAAAGCCACTGCTACTGACAATGTCCAGCCAGGAGGTGGGGCAGCTGTCTTGCTGGCAAGAGCCAGGGACTCCACTTGGTTGTAGACAGGCAGTTGAGGGCTTTCAGGGAGAAAAGACTGGCCTCTTTTCTTAAGGTGACTATGGTATACCAGAAGCACAGGTAAAGCCCTCAGTCTCTTTGCTCCTTCCCTAGTCCAAGGGCAGTAGAGGTAGATCTGCTGCCATAGCAATGGCAGAGGGGCTATTGAGTTGTCTCTGGGAGTACCACCCCAGAGAAAGACTGAGCCACTACCAGCTGAGGGTGGGGCAGCTGTTCTGTGGTCCTGAGCTGGTGGCTCTGTCTGTCTGGTGAAGAGTGGGGGATAGGTGCTCACTGGGAAGAGAGCTTGGGGCTCCTCTCCATATGATAGCTGTGGTGTGCTCAAGCTGCCACCTTAGCAACCAGGTCTTTTATTCCTACCCCAGCCCAAGGGCAGTAATGGTGGTACCACTGCAGCTGCAATGGCAGAGGGGCTATGCGTTGTTTCTGGGATAAAGGCAGAGCCACCACCAGCTGAAGCATTCAGGAGGCGGCACCGTATCTGTGCTGGAAACCCAGATCAAGAGGTACTGTCCAGGGAGGAGTAGCAGGGGTGGGGATCCATGTGGAAAATAGTCTGGATGCTTCTCCATAAGGTAGCTATGCTGTGATGGAGGTCCACATTAGTTCCTAATCAATCACTGAACTCCCTTCCAAGCCTGAGGGCTGCAGTAAAAATGGTGGCCTGCTCACTCTGAAAGCTTCATCCCAGGGAAGTCATGAGCTGCTACCCATCAAGAGCCCAGGTGAAGGGTGGCTGGGATCTCAGGATGGGAGGCCCCACCCAGGTATTAACTCTCAGCTTCCATATGCATATTCAAGGATTCACAGAGAAAGGAGACTACTGCTAGTAGTCAGGATCCCAAATACATAGTGGAAAATAATTTTACAACTTCAGAAAAGAAAATATGCTATGCTAGAGTAATCAGAGAAGTCTTCAGGACATAGGTAGAATTTGAAATAGGTCCTGAAGTAAAAATTTGATGGAAAAACAAATTTCATTTACTGGTCATAAATGTACTATGAAAGCAGATGATATAAACAAATGGAAAAAAATTCCATGCTCATGGATTGGAAGAATCAATATCATTAAAATGGCCATGCTGCCCAAAGCAATCTAAAAATTCAATGTTATTCCTACCAAACTACCAAAGTCATTTTTTCACAAAATTGTAAATAACTATTCTAAAATTAATATAGAACCAAAAAATAGCCATAGCAATCCTAAGCAAAAAGAACAAACCCAGAGGCATCATAATACCTGACTTCAAACTATACTACAAGGCTACACACCAGAAACAAAAATGGACATACAAAAACAGACATAGAAACCCATAAAACAGGACAGAGAACCAAGAAATAAACCCACACCTACAACCATCTAATCTTTCTTTGACAAAATCAACACAAATAAGCAGTGAGGAAAGGACTTCCTATTCAATAAATGGTGCTGGGATAGGTGGCTAGCCATATACAGAAGATTAAAACTGAACTCCTTCCTTTCACCATGTATAAAAATAAACTCAAAACAGCTTAAATATTTAAGTGTAAGACTTCAAACTATAAGAATCCAAGAAGAAAACCTAGTAAACACCATTCTGGACAGCAGTCTTGGGAAAGAATTTATGATTAACTTTTCAAAAGAAATTGTAGCAAAAACAAAAATGGACAAGTGGGACTTAATTAAACTAAAGAGCTTCTGCATAGCAAAAGAAATTACCAACAGCGTAAACAGACAACCCACAGAGTGGTTGAAAATATTTGCCAACTATGCATCCAACAAAGGTCTAATATCCAGAATCTATAAGAATCTTAAATCAACAAGCAAAAAACAACCCCATTGAAAAATGGACAGAAGGAAAAACAAGGCAAAATGGCCAAATAGGAACAGCTTCGGTGTGCAGCTCCCAGCAAGAGCAACACAGAAGGAAGGTGATCTCCGCATTTCCAACTGAGGTATCTGGTTCATCTCACTGGGACTGGTTAGACAGTGGGTGCAGCCCAAGGAGGGCAAGCTGAAGCAGGGTGGAGTGTTGCCTCACCCGAGAAGCACAAGGGGCTCGAGAACTCACTCTCCTAGACAAGGGAAGCCATTAAAGACTTTTCCTGGTACTCTGGCTCAGATACTGCACTTTTCTCATGGTCTTCACAACCTGCAGACCAGGAGATTTTCTCCATTGCCTACAACACCAGCATCCCAGGTTTCCAGCACAAAACAAGGTGGCCTTTTGGGAAGACAGTGAGCTAGCTGCAGCAGGGTTTTTTTTCCACCATCTGGAACACCAGCAAGACAGAACCACTCATTCCCCTGAAAAAGGGGGCTGAAGCCAGGGAGCCAAGTGATCTAACTCAGCAGGTCCCACCCCGATGAAGACCAGCAAGCTAAGATCCAATGGCTTGAAATTCTCACAGACAGCACAGCAGTCTGAGTTCAACCTGGGTCATTTGAGCATGGTCAGGGGAGGGGTGTCTGCCATTGCTGAGGCTCAAGTGGGTGGTATTAACCTCATCTGTGTAAACAAAGTCACTGGGAAGTTTACACAGCAATGGAGGAGCACACAGCAGCTGAGAAAGGCTTCTGCAGGCAGACTGTAAAACTAGACTCCTCGACGCTGAGCAGGGCATCTCTGAAAAAAGGCAGCAGCCTGTCAATGACATATAAAGAAAGTCCCCACCTTCCTTGGACAGAGCACCTGGGAAAAGGGGTAGTTGTGGGTACAGCTACCCAGACATAAACATCCCTGCCTGGCAGCTCTGAAGGGAGCAGCAGATCTCCCGGCACAACGTTCAAGTTCTGATAAGGGACAGACTGCCTCCTTAAGTGATTCCCTGACAACTGTGTATCTTGACTGGGAGACACCTCCCAGCAGGGCTAACAGACACCCCGTACAGAAGAGCTCTGTCTGGCATCTGGCAAGTACCCTTATGGAATGAAGCTACCAGTGGAAGGAACAGGCAGCAATCTTTGCTGTTCTGCAGTCCCCGCTGATGATTCCCAGGCAAGCACGGTCTGGAGTGGACCTCCAGCAAACTCCACCAGACCTGCAGCAGAGAGGCCTGTTAGAAGGAAAACTAACAAGTAGAAAAAAAGTTTCAAAATCAACAGAAAGGATGTCAACTCAGAGACCCCATCATAAGGTCACCAACTTCAAATACCAAAGGTAGATAAATCCACAAAGCTGGGAATAAACCAGCACAAAAAGGCTGAAAACTATAAAAAACAGAATGCTTCTTCTATTCCAAGGGATCACAACTCCTTACCAACAAGGGAACAAAACTGGATGGAGAATGAGTGTGACAAATTGACAAAAGCAAGCTTCAGAAGTTGGGTAATAAAAAACTTCGCCGAGCTAAAGGAGTATGTTCTACCACAATGCAAGGAAGCTAAGAACCTTGAAAAATGCTAACCAGAATAACCAGTGTAGAGAAAAACATAAATGACTTGATGAAGCTGAAAAACAAAGCAAGAGAACTTCATGATGCATACACAAGTTTTAATAGCCGAATTGATCAAGCGGAGGAAAGGCTATTGGAGATTGAAGATCAACTCAATGAAACAAAGCGAGAAGGCAAGATCAGAGAAAACAAGTGAAAAGAAATGAACAAAGATTCCAAGAAAAACAGGATTATGTGAAAAGACCACATTTACATTTGATTGATGTACCTGAAAGTGATGGTGAGAATGAAACCAAGTTGGAAAACACTATTCAGGATATTATCCAGGAGAACTTCCCACCCTAGCAAGGAAGGCCAACATTCAAATTCAGGAAATACAGAAAACACCACAAAGATACTCCTTGAGAAGAGCAACCCCAGAACACATAATCGTCAGATTCACCAGGGTTGAAATCAAGGAAAAAATGCTAAGGACAGCCAGAGAGAAAGGTCGGGTTACCCACAAAGGGAAATCCATCAGACTCACAGGAGATCTCTCAGCAGAAACCCTACAAGGCAGAAGAGAGTGGGGGCAAATATTCAATATCCTTAAAGAAAAGAATTTTCAACCCAGAATTTCATATCCAGCCAAACCAAGCTTCTTAAGTGAAGGAAAAATAAAATCCTTTATGGACAAGCAAATGCTGAGAGATTTTGTCACCATCAGGCCTGCATTACAAAAAATCCTGAAGGAAGCACTAGACATGGAAAGGAACAACCAGTACCAGCCACAGCAAAAACATACCAAATTACAAAGACCATCAACACGATGAAGAAACTGCATCAACTAACGAGCAAAACAAGTAGCTAGCATCAAAATGGCAGGATCAAATTCACACATAACAATAGTAACTTTAAATCTAAATGGGTTAAATGCCCCAATTAAAAGACACAGACTGGCAAATTGGTTAAAGGGTCAAGAAAAAGCGTGCTGTATTCAGGAGACCCATCTCACATGCAAATACACACATAGGCTCAAAATGAAGGGATGAAGGCACGTTTACCAAGCAAATGAAAATGAAGGAAAAAAAAAAGCAAACAAAGCAGGGGTCACAATCATAGTCTCTGATAAAACAGACTTTAAACCAGCAAAGATCAAAAGAGACGAAGAAGAGCATTACAAAATGGTAAAGGGGTCAATGCGACAAGAAGAGCTAACAGTCCTAAATATATATACACTCAATACAGAAGCACCCAGATACAGACAGCAGGTCTTTAATGACCTACAGAGAGACTTAGACTCCCACACAATAATAGTAGGAGACTTTAACAACCCACTGTCAATATTAGACAGATCAATGAGATAGGAAATTAAGAAAGATATCAAGGACTTGAACTTAGATCTGGA
The DNA here is from genome assembly GCA_963573385.1 of Cacajao melanocephalus. Lineage (NCBI taxonomy): Eukaryota > Metazoa > Chordata > Mammalia > Primates > Pitheciidae > Cacajao > Cacajao melanocephalus. The sequence continues at coordinate 87,858 of CAUYLG010043175.1, forward strand.
CCAAGTGGAACTAACAGACATCTACAGAACTTTCCAGCCCAAATGCACACAACATACATTCTTCTCAGCACCACATCATACTTATTCTAAAATTGGCCTCATAATTGGAAGTAAAAAAAACTCCTCAAAAAATGCATAAGAACAGAAATCATAACAAACAGTCTCTCAGACCACAGTGCAATCAAATTAGAACTCAGGATTAAAAAACTCACTCAGAACCTGACAACTACATGGAAACTGAACAACCTGCTAATGAATGACCACTGAATGAATAATGAAATAAAGGCAGAAAAAAGATGTTCTTTGAAACCAATGAAAACAAAGACACAATGTACCAGAATCTCTGAGACACATTTAAAGCCATTTGTAGAGGGAAATTTGTAGCACTAAATGCCCACAAGAGAAATGAGGAAAGATCTAAAATCAATACCCTAACATCACAATTAAAACAATTAGAAGAGCAAGATCAAACACATTCAAAAGGTAGCAGAAGACAAGAAAGACCTAAGATCAGAGCAGAACTGAAGGAGACAGAGACACAAAAATCTTCGAAAACAGCAAAGAATCCAGGAGCTTTTTGAAGATATCAACAAAATAGACTATTAAGCAGAATAAAAGAGCGAAGAATCAAATAGATGCAATAAAAAATGATAAAAGGGATATCACCACCGATCTCACACAAAATGTAAACTACCTTCAGAGAATACTACAAAAACACCTCTATGCAAATAAACCAGATAGTATAGAAGAAATTGATAAATTCCTGGACACTACACCCTCCCAAGACTAAACCAGGAAGAACTTGAATCCCTGAATAGACCAAGAACAAGGTCTGAAGTTGAGGCAGCAATTAATAGCCTACCAACCAAAAAAAGTCCAGGTCCCGATGGGTTTGCAGCCGAATTCTACCAGACATACAAAGAGGAGCTGTTACCATTCCTTCTGAAACTACTCCAAACAATACAAAAAGAGGAAATCCTTCCCAAATCATTTTATGAGACCAACATCATCCTGATACCAAAATCTGGCACTGACACAACTAAACAAGAAAATTTCAGGCCAGTATCCATGATGAACACTTATGTGAAAATCCTCAATAAAATACTGGCAACCCAAATCCAAGAGCACATCAAAAAGCTTATCCATCATGATCAAGTTGGCTTCATCCCTGGGCTGCAAGGCTGGTTCAACATACTCAAATTAATCAACATAATCCATCACATAAACAGAACCAAAGAGAGAACCACATGATTATCTCAATAGATGCAGAGGAGGCCTTCAACAAAATTCATCAGCCCTTTATGCTAAAATGTCTCAATAAACTAGGTATCGATGGACTGTATCTCAAAATAATAAAAGCTATGTATGACAAACCCACAGCCAATATCATACTGAAAGGGCAAATCTGGAAGCATTCCCTTTGAAAACTGTCACAAAACAAGGATGTCCCCTCTCACCACTCCTATTCAACACGGTACTGGAAGTTCTGGCCAGGGAAATCAGCCAAGATAAAGAAATAAAGAGTATTCAATTAGGGAAAGAGGAAGTCAAATGGTCTCTATTTTCAGGATGACATGACTGTATATTTAGAAGACCCTATCATCTCAGCCCAAAATCTCCTTAAGCTGATAAGCAACATCAGCAAAGTTTCAGGACACAAAATCAGTGTGCAAAAATCACAAGCATTCCTGTACACCAATAACAGACAGAGAGCCAAATAGTGAGTGAACTCCCATTCACAATTGCAAAGAGAATAAAGTACCTAGGAATACAACTAACAGGGGATGTGAAGGACCTCTTCAAGAAGAACTACAAACCACTGCTCAAGGAAATAAGAGACAAAAACTTTCCAATCTCATGGTTAGGAAGAATCAGTATTGTGAAAATTGCCATACTACTAAAAATAATTTATAGATTCAATGTACAGAATAAAGCTACGACTTTCTTCACAGAATTGGAAAAAACCACCTTAAAATTCATATGGAACCAAAAAAGAGCCCTCATAGCCAAGACAATACTAAGCAAAACAAACAAAGCTGGAGGCATCATGCTTCCTGACTTGAAACTATTACTTCAAGACTATAGCAATTAAAACAGCATGGTACTGGTACCAAAACAGAGATGTAGACCAATGGAAGAGAACAGAGGCCTCAGAAGTAATGCCACACATCTGCAGCCATCAGATCTTTGAGAAACCTGTCAAAAACAAGCAATGAGGAAAGGATTCCCTATTTAATACATAGTGTTGGCAAAACTGGCTAGCCATATGCAGAAATCTGAAACTGGACCCCTTCCTTACACCTTATAAAAAAATTAACTCCAGATGGATTAAAGACTTAAACATAAGACCTAACACCATAAAAACCATAGAAGAAAACATAGGTAATACCATTCAGTACATAGGCATAGGCAAGCACTTCATGACTAAAACACCAAAAGCAATGGCAACAAAAGCCACAATAGACAAATGGGATCTAATTAAAGAGCTTCTGCACAGCAAAAGAAACTGCCATTAGAGTGAACAGGCAACAAACACAATGGGAAAAACATTTTGCAATTTACCCATCTGGCAAAGGGATAATATTCAGAATCTACAAAAAACTTAAATTTACAAGAAAAAAACCACTCCATCAAAAAGTGAGTGAAGGATATGAACAGACATTTCTCAAAAGTAGACATTTATGCAGCCAAAAAAAATATGAAAAAAAGGTCATCATCACTGGTTATTAGGTAAATGCAAATCAAAACCACATTGAGATACCATCTCACGCCAGTTAGAATGATGATCATTAAAAAATCAGGAGACAAGAGATGCTGGAGAGGATGTGGAGAAATAGGAACTTTTTTTTTTTTTTTTAGATTTTATATTTTATTTGCCATTCAACAATGTCTTCTGAGTTCTTATATATCTCGGAGATAAGAGACATTATAGAAAATTACACATGGAAGACAGTAAACGTTCTTTTTCTCATGCAACTTTCTCCATTAATGGCAAAATGAGATGGGGAAGCAAATATAC